>VXAY01004701.1:719281-738878 GCA_013399855.1 Oxyruncus cristatus | reverse complement strand
TTTTTTTTTTTTTTTTTTTTTTTTTTTTTTTTTTTCTTTCCCAGCCGAGGCCTGAAGAGGGCCCCCGGCACTCACTGCTGAGCCTGCCATGCTCACCCTGCACCCCCAGCTCTGCCCCGAGCATGAGCAGCATCAAACAAGGCTTGACTTTGTAACTCAGTTTACCTGCAGTACCTGCTGTGCTGCTGCTTCTGACGATGAATTACCATTCTGGCTGACGTGAGAAAGGCTGTGCTGTATCTCAGGAGTGCTGAAATGAAGCCAGTCGAGCCTTCCCTGTTACCTAAAGCCACATGGGGATGGGTTTCTGGTGTGTTGATCCATGTGAATCCTAGAAAAGCCACCGCACTGAGTCTGTCCAAGGCAGGAATGGCCTCTTGCACCTTCCACAGCTGCTGTCCTTGTGCCTTGGACATACTCCTAAAGGTGTGTGAGCTGCCCTTGATGCATTGCCTGCAGCTGCAGTGCAGGTGATTGATGCTGTGAAGGGATTTCCAAATTACTTTGGAATTGCCTCCTGCCTGGATACCAGGGGCCAAGCAGTGTCGCTGGTGCCAGGTGAATACAATAGCAGACCTGGCAGGGCAGTCCTGTGCCAATTCTTGCCGTGTAAGATTGACAAACCACAGAGTAGATCACAGAATTAAAGACAATGATATTTTTCCTGTTGTCGCTGTCTCTGTGATCAGCCCATGCTCTCCCCATCCTTCTGCCAGTTCCCCCATTTGCTTTACAGCTGGGATGCTGGTGGGGACACTTGGGAAGGCAAGGCCTGCTTTTTGGGGGAGATAAGACCCAAAGCAGAATTCCTGATTGAGTGTGACCCCTGGGAAACAGGCTCAGCTCTTTTGGAGTTCAGTGCTGCTCTGTCTACTGGTGTCACTCAGATTGAGCCCTGAGCAACTCATCACAACTGTGGGCCAGTATGTTCCAGTACAGTGTGTGTTCCAGTCAGTGTCAATGGGCTGCTGAAAAAGGGGAGGTGGCAGTGGGTGAGATTTCCAGTGGGATGGGCTCCCAAAGGCCCTGTGAGAAGGAGCAGGCAGCACTGGGTGTCAGTCAGCTTTCCATCCCAGGGAATTCTGGAAGGTGCTGGGCGCTGCTGCAGCTGCTGGCATGGGGCCACTTGTCCCCGAGACTCAGCTGTCTCATGCTTCCCTAAATAGAAAGGGAAAAGGGTCTGAGCACTGTGACGGGGGTCAGCCATCCCAGCCAGGGGCTTTTTTGTCATGAAACCCCCCTGTTCCTGCCCCCCACACCCTGTGTGGCTCTGCAGGCAGAGGGAAGCCGGGATTTGCCCTGGCAGGTGGGAGAGGATCCCCTCTTGCTGCAGAGAGCTGCTGCCCACGTGCAGGCAGGTGCCCCCCCAAGCTGGGCCTGGCTCCCAACCCTCCCCAGGCATATATAGCACAGGGGGACAGGCTGTGGTGACAGGTGATGCTGACAGACAGCAGGAGCTGCCAGGTCCTGCCCAAACTTGGAGTGGGAAGCGAGCTCTTTCCTGGGCCCCACGGACTCTCCGTAGTGCTGGCGGACTTCTTCAATTCCTTCTTTTGTTGTTGCTTTTCTTTCCTGTATTAATTGACTCCTAAGGACCTACAGCAGTGGGAACAGCTTCTGAGAAGTCACAGCCTGGAGGAGCAATTTAGGTCTTAATTTTCAAAACTCTTCAGTCTGGTAAGCTGCTTTTATTAATGTGTGTGTTAATTATGTGTCAGTCTTGTGGTGAAACTCAGCTTGGAGCAGTAGGCAGGCGACCTCACATGACACAGGCAGTTGAAAATGGGACACAAATTGATGTTTTTCCTTAGAGCTCTGCAGATGGAGGATCCCATCCAGCTGAAGGAGGAGGGCAATAAATATTTTCAGGCCAGTGACTACGAGAAAGCCCTTCAAAGCTACACTCAAGCCTTAAAGCTCAACAAGGACAAGGCGCTGCAGGCGGTCCTGTACAGGAACAGGGCAGCCTGCTTCCTCAAAAAGGTGAGAAAAGCTCCCAGTTCTCCTGGGCAGTGCTCAAGGGGAGAAGAGCAGGGAGGCTCATCATTTGTGCACTGTGTGGTTTGTCTATTTATTGAATAGGGTGTTTGCAAACTGGTCTGAAATTACATGTTCTGGGCTTGTGCCAGAGCTGTAAAGCTGCCTCCTTGCTTCCATCCTGATGGGGCTGAGCATGCAGGTTCAGCTCAGAGATGGGCCCACTTAATCACTTTGAAGCAAAAGCTTTTGGCAGCCAGGCTGCTCCACACTTACTCAAGAGCTCTGTAAGCCACAGCTTGGGATCAGTCTTGCTGTCTGTCTCAGCAGAAGGAAAGCAGGTGAAGATATTTAGTAAAACAAAAAGTTATTGGTATCTGTCCCAAAATTGTCTCAGCTTGTAGTGTCCTGTTGTGGGAATTTAGCCAATTGCTTGCATGTTCCTGAATTTTTACTAATCCAGAAGTGACACCAACACAGACCAAGGCCGTTTTGAGTATTCCATCTTCCTTCACTGCCCAGTGTCCTGCTGCATCCTCAGCAGAGTGTGTTGTCTCACCTGCACCACACACCCCTTCCCTTCCATCGGTGATGCAAAGGTACCTCAGCTCCCCTTCCTTTCCATAGGCTGCTGCTGGCTTCACTGGGATGTCCTGTTAGGAAGTGGGAACAGAGTGTCCATCAGGAATGGGGACATGCCCTGCTATTCCATGCCTAACAACTCTGTCCTTTCTGGTTTAACAGGAGGAATATGCCAAGGCAGCCTCGGATGCGTCTCGAGGTGAGGAGGGGGCTGTTGTGAGAGAGGAGAGCTGTACTGCTGGGTCCACGTGCTCAGCCTGCTCTCACATCTGCTTTTGGGACACTGTGGCCTTATCCCTTGGTGACCAGTAACACCCAAGTGCTGAGGCCACAAGGGAGTTACTGGAGGTTCAAAAGACAACGTACCAGTTTGGTGGGATGGTGCAGTCAGTGCTGATCAGTCACTGATTCATGCACGATGTTAACAACAAAGCAAATCCCAGTTTACACAGGCCATTCCCATGCAGCAAACTCTGATGCCTGTTGTTTTGGATCGCTTTTCCCAGCCATCGACATCAACGCTTCTGATATCAAAGCCTTGTACCGGCGCAGCCAAGCTCTGGAAAAACTGGGGAAGTTGGACCAAGCGTTCAAAGATGCTCAGAAATGTGCCACCATCGAACCCCGCAACAAGAACTTCCAGGAGACCCTGAGGCGGCTGGGGGCCAACATCCAGGAGAAGGTAAATGCTGGAGGAGCAGTCCTGGATTCAGAGGCCGGGGTGGGAAGTCCTTGCTCTGGGTTATACCAAGGGATTGTTGGTCAGACTAGAAACTTGTAATAATGTAGGGACTGGGTCTGGCAGTTGCCACATTGACACAGTTACCTTTACAGGGCTGCTGTGAAGAAGCCCTTGCACCACTGGGTCTCAGAAATAATCATTTAGGGCTGTCTCTGTCCATGCCCATGAGTCTCAGATGGGTAGTGGCTGCTGACAGACAGCTGGGAAGTTATTTTGTTATTCAGCTTAAATTGTCTGTGGTTTGAGGGTCTGGGGTGTCCTTGAAGCAAAAAGGAAAAGTGCTCCTTGGTTTTCTCCCTGTGATGCTCCATGCCCTGTCTCCCTTGGCACAGCTGCGCATTCAGTTCTCCACGGACTCGAGGGTGCAGAAGATGTTTGAAATCCTGCTGGATGAGAACAGCGAGAAAGAAAAGCGAGAAAAGGTGAGAACTGCTCTGCACTTCACAAAGTGGCTGTTTAATGTCAGAGGCTGCACCAAGGAGAAAAACAGAGTTCCTTTCCCCACCTCTCCTGGATGGGGGAAGGAGCTGGGAACTGAACTGCACTCATAGGGACAGTTGAGAGGGGAAAGGTCCCAATGAGGGACCTTTGCCAAGGGAAGGTGTCCAAACCTCCCAAAATATCAAAGGTGGGATCACACTGGACTTCTGCTCAGGTCCATCTCTGCCACCCTCCAAATGTTCCACTCCAAGCAGTGATCCAGTCTTCTTGGGCAGAGTGAAGGGATCCCAAATGCACCTGGATAAACTGTCGGGGAGGTCTGAGCTGGTCTGTTGCATCTGTCAGGATGGCCACAGCTCCCACCAGGACCTCCCAGAGCTGCCTGGAGATGTTCTGGAGGCCTGGCTGTGCCGCTGACCTCTGGTTCTTCTGTCTCCCACCCAGGCTGCAAACAACCTCATAGTCCTGGGGCGGGAGGAAGCAGGTGCCGAGAGGATTTTCCAGAATAACGGAGTCAACTTGCTGCTGCAGCTGATAGAAACCAAAAATCCTGAGCTGATCCTGGCAGCCGTGAGGACACTTTCGGGAATGTGCACAGGACACAAGGCTCGGGTAAGAACAGGATGCTTGGGACCCTTGCTGCTATTGCCTCGCACCTGGGGGAGTGGGAAATTGCGGTATGTTTGTGAGCAGTGGGAAGAAATTAAAACTCTGCCTCGTACTGACTCAGGAATCACTGAGGAAAACAGAATCCTTGTCCCAGCTGAGCCTGACCCTTCTGAAGCACACAGGAAGGAAAGGCCTTTGCTAACACCGTCCTGCTCTCTCCAGGCCACTGCCATTCTCCATTACCTGGGCATCGACAGCATCTGTATGTGGATGTCGGTGGACAACGAGGAAATCTCCCTGGCTGTCTGCAACCTCCTGCAGACCATCACTGACTGCCTGCTGGGCCAGGGCAAAGAGGAGCACCACGGCAAGGAGGAGGCTGTGTTGTTAGGTAACAGCACGTGGGGATCCCTCCATCCGGCTGCAGGAGAAGTGGGGTGAGCAGAAGAGCTCTGCTCCTGGGATGTCCACCCTATTCCTTGTTCTTTGGTGAAGTGGGGCCTTTATCCTCCAGCTGTCCAGGATGGCAACCTGCGCACAGCTCTTATCCTCGTGCATAACTGAAATACCTCTGTTCGAGCCACACGATGGCCTTGAATGGTTTTCACTGGGTTCAGCTGCTTTCAGAGGTAATTTCTTGTAACTGGCTGCTACTGTTTTGCTTCTGTGCAGATACTAAGAAAGATTTGAAGATGATCACAATGCGTTTGCTGGATATGCTGGTCAGTAAGAACGTGTCTGGGCAAGGGCGAGACAGGGCTCTCAACCTCCTCAATAAGAATATACCGAGGAAGGACCTGAAAGACCATGACAACAGCAGGACCATCTTTGTCATCGACAATGGTGAGCTCTTCCCTGCCATCCTTTTCTGATTTGGGAGATGTGGAGCTGTGTGTTCTTGCCTGAACACCTGTAGAACTGATCCTCTCTATAAAATAAATCCTGGAGCAAATTTAGACTTATTAGCAGGAAACAGTATTATTAAAAAAGAAAAAAAAAAAACAAACCTGTGTTTGGGAATAAGAATTTTTGAGTTTCTAAAGAGTTGACTAGCATGTCTCATTAGTTTTTTCCAATATATTTGCTAATGTTAGGAGGATGTGACTTGGATAAGTTGTCTAGTTTAGACAGGATGAGATGAGCATCTGCTGAGCTTGGTGGATCCATGAACTGATCAATTCTAAAACTGGACAAGGGTGAGGGATTTGTGTGCAGTGTGTTTTTATACTGATTCCAATGCATGTTACCATTCTGATGGAAGTTACTTAATTACAGTTCAGCAAAAGGAGGGCTAAGACATCCAGAATCACTTGAAAGTTGCTGAGTTTTCCTCAGTCAAAGCCTCCAGCCTTGGAGGTCAGTAGGTTTAATGTCTCCTGACAAAAATAACAGAGCCAGCCAGGAACCTAATGCAGTTTTGCTTATCTCACTCTGAGAGCTGGAAAAAAAGCCTGATGCTGCAAACCCATAATCTCACCAGCAGAAGCTCCTCCCCAGTGAATATCTAAATGTCTTGTCTGTTTAAGACTTATGTGATTAGGCTGCAAAATAATTGAGAACCATCCAAGCTGGATATTTCACGGCAAGAAACCAACAAACGCTATCTTGAGTTTTGTACAGACCCTCTCCCCTGTAACAAGCTGTATCACTCCATTGCTTCCAGGCTTAAAAAAGATACTGAAAGTGGTGGGCCAGATTCCTGAGATGCCTGACTGCCTGCCCCTGACAGAGAACACCCAGCTGACTGCCTCTGTCCTCCTGAATAAGCTGTACGATGACCTGCGCTGTGACCCGGAGCGTGACAACTACCGGATCATCTGCGAGGAGTACATCAAGTGAGTTGGGAATGGCTTCCTGGGAGCCTTGAGGACGAGATGAGGCACTTGAAGTCCACTTATATTCTAAACTGAGGCTCTGGGAGGTAATGATTTGCTTGAGATCCTGCTGGATGACAGCCTTTGCAGGAGTCTGAGCTCAGCTCTGTCCCAGATACCAATATATTTCAGCAGAGGAACTCGCTTCCCAATCCGAGGGAGGGCATTCCCTGCCCAAGGGAACAAGAACGGTAAGTAACTCCTGTCCCATGTGCTACTCCCTCTATCCCATGCAGGAGCAAAATCGACCCACAAGACATGGATAAGACACTCCATGCTGTCCAGATTGTGTCTGGAGTTCTGCAAGGGCCCTTTGACTTAGGCAACAAGCTGCTTGGCATGAAGGGAGTGATGGAGATGATGGTGGCCCTGTGTGGGTCCGAGAGGGAGATTGACCAGCTGGTGGCTGTGGAAGCCCTCATCCATGCCTCCACCAAGCTGAGCCGGGCCACCTTCATCATCTCCAACGGGGTGAACCTCCTGAAGGAGATCTACAAGAAGACCAAGAATGAGAAGATCAAAATCCGAGCCCTGGTGGTAAGGCTGCAGCCCCTGCCCTTATCACCTGCCATGCTCACCAGCTTAACCCCAGACTTGGGAGGGTGGGGAGGTCCTGAGAATGGGTTGGGTTCACTCCCCTCATATGGGTGAGTGGTTTACCGTCTTTTCCCCTACAAGGAAGAGAGCACATGGATTATTGGTAATTTTGAAGGCAAAACTGGTTAATCTCCCATGGAAGACATGCATTAGGAGCACAAAACATCCCTTTGCTGTGCTGCAAACTGAACAATCTACCGGCTGTTAGGGTGCTTCCTCCTTGCTAGAACTGACTTCCCACTTCAGATGTGGGTTTAGGCTGTTTTGGGCAGCAGTACGAGAGGGTTAACGAGCCTTTCTCCCTGGTAAAATATTTTCATCCTCCTCAGGGTCTCTGCAAGTTGGGCTCAGCAGGAGGCACAGATTATGGCCTGCGGCAGTTTGCTGAGGGGTCCACTGAGAAGTTGGCCAGGCAGTGCCGAAAGTGAGTGACTTCATTTATTTCCTCAGTTGTCCTGTGCTCTGCAAAACACAGTATGTTCCTTTTTCCCATGAGATCCTGCCCACACCTTGCCTTCATTTCCTGTTGCTGCCTGACAGCTGACAGTGCCCCCAGAGCCACCGCACTGGGACCTGGAGCTCTTCTGTGCGCAAAGCAACCATATGTTCCTCCTGCCTCGACATCCAGATGAGCCTTCTCCCTTGCTCTCTGCCCATGGGAGACACCAGGCATGGTGCCTCCCTGTTTGCCAGAGTGGTACAGCCTAATCAAGTGCTACCTTGCATATGCACAAGTCCCTCCTGAAGGGGAATTTATCAGGTGGACTAACCAAGGAGCTGGGATGAAGTTAGGAAGTGACTGAATGGGCGGTCGTTCCTGCAGGGCATGCCGTGTTTCATGGGATGGTGAAGGCAAAGCAGTGCCAAGTAGCTGTCCTGGTGTGCCTTTCCCTGCAGCATTTACATCCCTCAAGCTGGCCCATAGGAGGAAGGTCATGTCTCAAAGGGAAGCATCCACAGTCTTAGGAGCTGCAGCTGAACCTGAGGACATGTTCGGGCCTGAAACAGTCTCAATATTTTTTTTTCCTCCT
Source organism: Oxyruncus cristatus (assembly GCA_013399855.1). Classification (NCBI taxonomy): domain Eukaryota; kingdom Metazoa; phylum Chordata; class Aves; order Passeriformes; family Cotingidae; genus Oxyruncus; species Oxyruncus cristatus. Next base: position 731,025 of record VXAY01004701.1, on the reverse strand, counting down.
TCTTTTTCCAGATAAATCAGTCCTGGCTCCTGAGATGGAAATGGGATGTTTTTCTCTTTTCCAGATGGTTGTGCAACACCGCCATTGATGCCCGCACCAGGAAATGGGCTGTGGAAGGGATGTCATATCTCACCCTCGATGCAGATGTGAAAGATGACTTTGTTGAAGATGAGCCAGCCCTGAAAGCTATGTTTGATTTAGCCAAGGTCTGTCTCCTTTCCTTGTTCCCTCATTCCTCTGGGAGCATCAAGTTCTCCCAGCTCTCCAGAGCTGCCTCCCCAGTCAGGAGGGGCTGTGACCCCGAGTCCCTCACCTTTAGTTTAACAGAACTTTAGTTTTGCCTGTGCCTTGGAGACACCTTAAGGCTGTTACCATCCTGCTCTTCTCCCGAGGCTGAGGATGTCAGCAACTGCATGAAAACCAAAGCACCAAAGTGTTGGCAGCACTGATGACATGAAACAGCCTGTTTGACCACAAAAACTTTGAGTTTTCCTTTCCACAGGCTATAAAGTTGGGGATAAGGCTGAGAACACTTCAGCTAGTGCAAACCTTTAGATGGCAGTCCAAAGGGACCCCTTTTCCTGCTGTGTCCTCCTCACCTCACATAAGCTTTCATTTGTCTGTGCAGACAAGCGACAAGACCATCTTGTACTCTGTGGCTTCTGCTCTGGTGAACTGTACCAACAGCTATGACACCAAGGAGCTGGTCCCAGAGCTGGTGCAACTGGCAAAATTCTCCAAGCAGCACGTGCCTGAGGAGCATCCAAAGGTGGGTTGTGTACTGCTGGGGAGCTGGGAGGAGCTGCTCGGATCTGATAACTTTCTTTGGTGCATCCGTTGTCACAGGCTTCAGGTCTCCTGTCCCTGAGACTGAAATTGCTTTGCTCTCCAACCAGGCTTGGCTCTAGTTGGCGGAACAGCAGCTGCTAAGGGCTGATCCTTTTCCAATGTTCCCCCCTCAGGACAAGAAGGATTTTGTGGTGAAGCGGGTGAAGCGGCTGCTGAAGGCCGGGGTTGTCTCTGCCTTGGCCTGCATGGTGAAGGCAGACAGTGCCATCCTGACAGACCAGAGCAAGGAGCTCATTGCCAGGTGCCTCTATCACTGTCCTGGGAGCTGGGAGCGCTGGCCAGCCCGTCTGCCATGGAGAGGGACAGCTGGGCTGGCTCCTTGTTCGTGGGGTGGGGCATTCTGCCTGTGGGGGAGGGACAAAAGGGAGGTGGAGAAAAGATTTAAACCAACATTTTTTGTTAAGCAATGTCATAAAAATCTATGTTCTGACCTTGGAGCAGGTTTACAGGGCTGCCTTGCTAGGACGCACTTTGATTTTTCAGTCCTCTCCAGTGCTTTTGACTGGAATAGAGTTCATCTTACAGGCCTGGAAACTTCTTACTGTGCCATTTATTGCTTCCCCCTTAGAGTGCCATGGGCACTGGGTTAAACACCTGGAATTTGCCTGGTGGCTCTGGCAGTCCTGCAAAACCTCAGCCCCCTTCCATGAGGGGTACTGGCTGTTGCTGTCCCACATGGCTGTCCCACTAAGTGCTGCTGTGCTCCTACAGGGTGTTTCTTGCCTTGTGTGAAGACCCCAAGGACCGTGGGACCATTGTCGCTCAAGGAGGTGGAAAGGTGATTACTTTTCTCTGCAGTTAATGTCTGTTGGGAGCCTGTGATGTGTCTCCAGTGAGGGGGGTGACAGAAAAGCACGAGCTGCCCTGGTGGCCCCTGGGGCCACACTGACACTCCAGCCCCACCCCTGCAAGGCTGCAAAGAAGTGATGTTCTTGGAACAACTGTGTGTGAGCTACAGGCTCTGGTGTGGTGCCTGTTTGAGTACAAAAGTAAAACGTCACTGTGAGCTGCAGTCCAGACCTATTCCTTCAACAGACACATATTTAGGATATTTTAAATTTATTTTAGCATATTAAGGCAATCCTGTAAATCTCCTCAGAGCACTGAATGCTTTCCTGTGTGTCACCAGGCTCTGATACCTCTGGCTGTGGAAGGCACAGATGTTGGCAAGATAAAGGCTTCTCACGCTCTGGCAAAAATTGCTGCTATCTCCAATCCAGACATTGCATTCCCAGGGGAGAGGGTAAGCTTAAAAATTAATAGGGTTTTTTTTTAAAGTGTTAATAATTCCTTTAGTAAAAATCTGAGAGCTGGAAAAGCAGTGACATGCCTTCTCTTCTTAGGTTTATGAGGTGGTGAGGCCCCTTGTCAGCCTGCTGAACACAGAGAGAGACGGCCTCCAGAACTACGAGGCTCTGTTAGCTCTCACAAACTTTTCAGGAAGAAGTGATAAACTTAGGTGAGTTTAACCGCTTTTTAACCTTCCTTCTTCTTCCGGAGTGAACATGAGTTACAGTTCAGCACTTTTCTTGTTGGGCTATGAAGACTGGTCAGTTTGAGCTACCTTTGGCAGAGCTACAAAGGTCTCAGAGCTAAAAGATTAATGAAATAGGAAAAGGAGAGTGGCACATTTTCCTCTAGAAACAGGAAAGACATGAACCAAATCTGCATTAGACAGGGAAAGAACCACATCATGAGCTCCAGTGCTGCGGGCACTGATTTGTTTCAAGGCCTTCCCTGCAGTTAATACTTGATAAGTTGGTTATTGCTTGACCCATAACGTGTTTTATTTGACTGCTCAACACAGGTTGAAGATAGTCAAAGAGAAGGCCCTGCCAGATATTGAAAACTACATGTTTGAGAACCACGACCAGCTTCGACAGGCAGCCACGGAGTGCATGTGCAACCTGGTGGTCAACAAAGAGGTAACTCCCTGGGCACCTCAAACCTGACTGTGTGCACCAGCACATGTGTTATCATCTCTGGGTATCATGGGGGATTTTTTTAGGTTCAAGAGAGGTTTGTGGCTGATGGAAACGACCGGCTGAAGTTGGTGGTGTTACTGTGTGGGGAGGATGATGAGAAAGTCCAGGTTGCGGCGGCAGGAGCCCTGGCCATGCTTACGGCAGCACAAAAGAAACTCTGCTCTAAGATGACTCAAGTGGTAAGACCGTAACTCTGATTATTGGCAGGGTGGATGTACCCTGGAAGGGGCCTGGCTCAGACATGGAAATGCCTCTCAACAGAAGGATTCGGTCTGCTAGTTTGATAGCAAGGAACTTGGTGAAATTGAGACCTGGGTGTGCATGCTCCATGTCCATTTTGATAAATAATCTGAAATCCAAACCTGGTTTCACTCAGAAATGAGAAGAGCTCTGTCAATAACCCGCTGAGCTTTACAGATCCCAAAGCATCTCCCTTCCCTGCACAGATCTGTAGGCCCTGAGAACCCTGCAGGGCTGAGTGTCTCTGAAGAGCTGTGGTTGGGAACTCTGAACCCTGTTGTGCTGCACAAGTGATGATGTTGGACACTGGGGCTCGTTAGAATAAAAATGATTAATCAAGCTAAAAGAGAGGCTCGGGAAGACCAGGGTGGGGGAGTGTGTGATCTGCTCCTGGTCATCTCAGCTGTGCCAATATTCCGGTCTGATTCTTTGCACAGAGATTATGCAGCAGCCTAAACACGAAACGTGTTTCATGTGGTGCCAGTGCCATGAAAGGTTCTGAGTTCAGTGTAACAAAAATTGGGTTCAAACATCTGTAGTCAGGTTTCCTTAGTTAAAGAATGGAATAACCACAACTGCCATGAGTATTGCTCTTCCTTCTGCTGAGCAGTGCCTTGCCAAACTCACATTTTTGGCTGAGATACTCTGCAGATCAATACTAATGATCTCTCTTTCCCTTGAAGACCACCCAGTGGCTCGAAATCCTGCAGAGGCTCTGCTTGCACGACAACATGGAGGTCCAGCACCGAGGGCTGGTCATTGCTTTCAACTTCATCAGTGCTGACAAAGAGCTGGCGAAGAAGCTGGTGGAGTCAGAGCTCCTGGAGATCCTGACCTACGTTGGGAAGCAAGAGGATCACCCCAAGAAGCAGCACATCATTAACGTGGCGCGTGATTGCCTCACGAGGTGCATGGATTATGGGCTGATCAAACCTTTCTCTCAGGCATGAGGAGGTGAAAAGAAACAAAAAGGGCTGAATGTGGGTGGAAAAAATGCTGTGGAGAAATATGGAAAAGTGAGAGCCACGAGGAGAGTCTAGTGCCATTGTCAAGGTACGGAATAGTCTGAGGACAGCTTTGGAGGATCAGAAGCTCCACGAGAAAAAGGAGGGCATTTGCCTGGGAAATTTGGAAAGTGTCCATCCAAGTAATTTCCAGAGGGTATAAATTCTTTCTCTGTCCCCATTCAGCTGATAATGATAAAAGCTTCAAGGCCCAGCTTTAAAAGAGTCAGTTGTGTTGGAAATGTTCCAGGAGCCTGTTGGAAGGAAACTCAAATGAGCTGAAATCTGTTCTGAGTCCACATTCAGCCCCTGGTACTTCTGGAATTCCCAGCAATGGTGGAACAGAGAGGGTTAAGTGCCTTCTATTCTGCAGTCAGAAAATAGGTTGGGTTTTAGCTGTGTGCATTTTTGTTCATTTATGGTTAGTTGTGTGCCAAAGTGTGAGGATGGTGAATGAACTCTTAATAAATTCACTACTTTGTTCCATGTGGAATTCCTGTTCCGCTCTTATTAAGCAGAAGGAGAATCTAAGGCAACTGGGTAACTGGAGTAATCTGCGGCACAGGCTGAATTTTCACCCCTTGCAAACTATCCAGTGGTGCTCAAATGAAGATGCAGAGTCAGCACGAAAGGCTGTATGAGGAGGTGGCACCAAGGGGTTAAGCTGAGGTTTACACCAGAGCACAGTGTTTGGCTCAACAGGGAATGTTGAAAATATCTCATTTATGAAAAAAGCAGAATGAGAAACAAACACACCAGTTGGTCATCTCATTAAGCGTCATTATATAAATATTTTCATTCAAGCACAGATTCTTAATGGATTCTGTGAGCAACACAAAGAAACAGAGACCCTTGTTTTCATTCTGTGGGGGGAAGTCCCTAAGTTTGAAGTAAATATAATCTTACTCAGCAATAATTTAAATGTGAATTCAAGCGCAGTAAAATATTTCTGATAATAATAAATATCAGTGATGCCCCCAACACAGGCATAGTATGTTGAAATGTTTAGGTTTGGAGGTTGTGAAAGGGATCATGGGGATGGTGTTTCCTTATGTGTTGATTAAGGAAAAAAAAAAATAAATGGAAAGTGCCTCTAGCTTCCTGAATTTAGAAAAGCCTGAAATTTTTTAAGCTAGCAGGTTTGATGACCTGAAGGCAAATTTACTTGGAGCATTATTCCTGTGTACAGTATCTTCGCCATACTGTAACCATATTCAGTTTACAATGACTCTCCTTCCGAACCACATGCTGTGGTGGAAAACACGGTTTGTTTTTAACGAGCCTCCAATTTTTGGATATCCAGTTTTAGGGATTTTGAATTTGCCTTTTCAAAGTACTTTACATTAACTCTCTACATAGAGTTTTATCTAACCAGCATCTCTCAGACCAAGACAAAAACCTGAATTGGTATTGAGGGGTGAAGTTTTCCTTCCACTGAACCTTCTCTTTGGAGCAACTGGGTTCTACTAATCCTAAAACTAATACTAATCCTGTTGCTGAAACTGAGTGGGGAAACTACTTCTGTAAAAGCCATTTATTGGCATTTTTTAGCTAAAACACGGACATAGCACCCACTTTTACACTGACAGAGCCCGACCCTCCCTCAGGCTCCCTCAGACCACTCCGCGCGGGAAACGCTCGCACCGCCCCCAGCTCTTGTAACGCGCCTTCCTATTGGCTCCCGGCCGGCCCCGCCGGCAGAGCCGCGCGCTGCCATTGGCTGTTGGCCACCGGGGGGGCGGGACAAAGGCGGGTGGCTCTGGCCTGGCATGGCCGGGCCGGGGGTGGCCGAGAGCGATGTGAGGGGACACGGGACAAGGGGGCTGGGAGCGGGGGCTCGGGGGACCGCGGAGGGGCAGCTCAGGGCTTGGTGTTGGGGGCGAGGGGGCCAGGTAGGCTGAGGATATCTGGGAGACTCGGGGGATGCGGGGCTGGGTTAGGGTGGACACGGGCAGAGGATCTGGGAGCTGACGAGCTGCAGGGGCCTGGGGGGGAAATACAGGGAAGGAGATGGGAGGGTGCAAACGTGTGGCGTGAAGGATCGAAACAGGCCTCTGGCTCCCTGGAGCGACACTGATTGCAGCGGCATTAGTGGGTACGACACGGTTTTTTCCTCATTGCACAACCTGGTACTGGCTCTTCTGACCCTGGAAACCCCACTCGTCACCTGCTTCCCCCGCTTGGCTCCAGCAGGAATGTCCCTCCCTTCCTGTGCTCCCCTGCTACATGTGCTCTTCCTCCTAGGAAGGAGGAAAACACTTTCCCTAACTTGGGATCGGGCTCCTTATGGAATGGAAATAGACTTGCCCAGAGCAATGATGAGCGAAGTATAGTCTGAACTGGTATTGCCGAGACTCCGTGTCTCTGCTCTGACCAGGGCATGATCACCTAATCTTCTCTCTGAGCTTCCTTAGGCTAAGCTCGTCTGGAGGAAACAGCTTTGCTGCTTCTTGAAACTTTTTGATGCACCGCCCCCGAAAAAATATTGAAAAAAAAATCAGTAAGAATTTTTAGCAGATTTTTTAATGGTAGAAAAAGAAAACCTGGATTTTAAAAAATGGGTGGTGCAAATACTTGTTTGGGCTTTTGTGTCTTGCTGCAGAGCTGGGTTTAGGACTGAGCTTGCAGTGAGGGGGTGTTCTTGTTTTGTCTCCTTTGTATGACATGGCTCATGAAATTCCAGATGCTCTCTGGCCCTGTATCTTCTCTGTAAGGTGGAGTCTGAGCTGCCTGTCCTGTAGATGCTCATGAGCAGTTGGTCCAGCTGTATTCTCATCTAGCAATTGCCAGCATGGAGCCAGAAGTATTTCTGGAATACTCTTGATAAAGTGCAACCCCTTTGGGGCTGGGGGAGAGGCTGGGCTAATTAAGCAAGGAGAGGAAAGAAGAGAGAGCTATTCTCTAATCCGTTTTTTTGTTCTTTTCCAGGTCCTGTTGACACCTTTACATTCATTTCTCTCTTCCTGTGGAGAAGGAAGCATCTATGGGGAATATATACCTAGGAGTATATTATCGTGGTTTTCCCTTAGCAGGAAAAGCTATGTGGTTTCTCATAAGGAAATAGGAAAAGTTGCTAATACATTGCCTTTGGAACACTGTGTGGATGAGCCGTGAATGTGCCTTAGGTTCACTAATTATTTGTTAACAGACTTGCAAAGTCAGGTTCTGACTGTGAAGTACTGGGCGGCTCCAATGCTGTTGTTAATGCTGATGAAATCGAATTAAGCAACAAGAAAGCATCCTGAAGGCATACATGTGATACATCACTGTGTGCAGTCACAAATTGGTATGTGAGTCCAAAGGTTGGTTTAATAAAGTCTGTGTTACCTGAAAAAAAAAACTTCTCTTGTCTATCTTTAGCCCATCATGGCTTTAAGAACACTATTACAGTTAAAAAGCAGAAAAATGGGAATTTTTCTATAACCCTGATGGGTTCTGTAGTTTTACTTCAGAACATTAAACCTGATAAATATGTATGTATTTGGCTGCTAGGACAGGTTTTGACAGAGTCAAATCCAAGCTGGCATCCTGCAGCCATCGACAGGAACACATAAAATCCACCAGGTGACTGCTGAGTCTTGTCACCATTGCGGCCTCGATGCCTGTTACTCAGTAAGGAGTAAAATTTAATTTAAAGAGCAATTTAATGTTCAGAAGAGTAATCACAGCTGCTCAGAACTGTGAGGCTTAGGCGTGGGTGTGCTGTGGAGGTCTTGGAGCTGCTGTGGAGTTGGCCAAATCCAGGTTTGGCAGGGACAGGGTGTCATGCAGTGGGGAGTGGAAGGTAGCCAGGGCCTGGCAGGCAGTGGGCATTCTGGGGAGAGGAAGAGATTAATCCAGGGAGAAAGAGGTGTAGAAGCCCTGGAGCAGTGGGGGATCAGGCAACTCTGTTGTGCTGTTTGGCCTTTAATGAATCCTGGATTAGAGGGAGGATGGTGCAGAACCTGCCCGAGAGCTCTGCAGTGTTGGCAGGTGAGTCAGCATTGGTCAGTCTTCTGTCCCAGGTCTGCCCAGCTTCTCCCTGAGCAGCAGATGGATAATTTGGAAAGCACAGGAAGGACAAAAGGAAAATAAACCACTTGTGAAACTGAATCATCAGTCAAATGCTTCAGCCCTTATTTAAACGAGCAGTTGCACTGGAGTCACCAGGACATGAATACCCAGCCCAAGGCCAACCCTCTGAAAAGTGATTTGAAATCTCAGATAATCTCACACCCTCATGGGATTGCTCTTCCAGTAAGATGTGTGTGCTCTCACGGGCTCTCTGAAGCAAGAGAGGTGTCTTCATGGATCCTGTAACTACTGGAGAAAGGAGAAATGAGACAGTTTTTATTGTTATTCCATAGTGGCACAGGTAGAAGGGTCTGGAATTTGTACAGAGATAATAAGACAAGCGTCAGGGACAAATCTCGTTTGTTACAATAGGTGTTTTCCAGAGCATCTTTGGGAGGATGCAAATTACTGTATTTTCCCACATTATTCAATAACCTTGCTATCTTGCTTACAGGTGAGGGAGGATATTGGAGATTTTTATCTTCTGAAGCAGAGCTAAAGAAGGGGGAAAATGAGATGCCTGGTTCAGTGGATTAAATGTCTGAAGATATCTCTTAATCTTGAAAGGACTTGTACTTTGTGCAGCAAACTTTGCTCTTGTGTTCTGTAAGCACTGTCACTGTGATGTCTGGAGCACTGCTGCTCCCTAGAGTCAGGAAAAAAACCTTCCATCCTGAAAAATCAAGTGTCAAGCAGGAACCAGCCATGGCACACAGGTTTTCTTTCCTCCTGTGTTCAGTGAAAGAATGTTTTGTATCGATAAGAATGCGCTACGTGGCTGAGACTGCAATAATTGCAATGTAATACTTAAAGATTCTCAGCTTACAAAATACTAATCTTACATCCATTATCATCACATGAAAAGATGAAAGCAGCTTTAGTCTGGTCTCTTTTATGTAAATAGAGCCCCCAGAGGAGCAAACTCTATTGGAACCAGAAAATAATTGTCAGGTTCTCAATCAAGAAAGAATTTTGCTTTATAAAAGCAGATAAAAACGAACGCAAAGACTTATTTAACAAAATGCAACTCTCATCATTTGGCGGCTTCTGTTTTAACCGGGCTTGTCATTTTCCTCCCTTGTGCAGAAAATGTGATGTTCCCTGTTAGCACACATGACCTCTTGTTCCTTTAACGAGTCAGAAGTCTTAATTTAGAACTACTGATGGCAATTAGGGGTGTGATGTTCTCAATTCGGGGGTGAATAGCCTGAAAATGCAGGAGGCTGAAGGGAAGCATGACCAGAGCAAAGGTTTAAGCCCATCTCCATCTCTTTGACAAGCCCCAGTGCCAGAGCTCAGCCTGGGAAGCTGGTAAGGGAACTAAAACTCTCCTAGAGAATTTCCCTACCTCTTTAATTTGCTGGCTCATGCCCTCGGGCAGGACTTTTACCAGTGCTGGTCTCTGATCCTCACATCTGCATTCTTCTTATCCAAACCAATGTTCCTTGCCTTTCAGCTGGTCTTTGAAGGCATTTCTGTACTGGCTGACAGACTGGGGCTGCCTGATCCCTCTGGAACTGCCACAGGATGTTGGAACAGCTTATCAACAAAGGGGAGAGCCTTGCCAGAACGCACAGAGGCAGCAAAACTGATGTACCACCAAATTCAAAGGAGCTGCAGAGCTCACTGAGGAGCTGTAGCGGCCGGAATTCCTGGGATGTAAGAAGGGGTGATGGAGGCTCCCAGCAGCCTTTCAGCTCTCAGGGGAGTACAGTTTGACAAGGTGCTGCAGCTCTGTGGCATAGCCTGTGACAGGGCAGCGCTGGTGAGCCTTCACGTGGCTGTAGATGCAGCGGTAGCAGAACACGAAGCCGGACGTGGACAGGGCCGTGGCGTTCACGCGGATCTTGCGGCACAGAGGGCACACGGTCTTCAGTTTGGGCAGCAGAGCTGAGCTGGGCTCGTGGTCCAGGTGCACAGGAGGCGGAGGAGTTGGGAGAGCTGTCAGAGACTTGATGGTCTCCTGGTTCTCTGAGGAGTACCACCAGTCCAGGAACTGGAGGAAGAACACACTGACGGACAGCCCGGTGGAGAGGGAGAAGGCGATGCCACCCAGAGCTTTTCTCAGTGCCAGCTGCACTCGTGATGTAAAGCTGTAGCAGAGAGAAGAGTATGGAGAGATGGTCACCATTGCACATTTATCCATCTAGAAACCATGGAAAAAAGTACTTGGGGAGTCACTGCTTCCTACAGCTCCTTAATGCTGAGGAAGTTGATCAGCGTGTCCCATGTTTGTAGTGAGGCATCTGTTGGGATGTTTCACTCAGATTCTTTGTATTTTAAGAAAGATCCAAATCCTCTTTCATTCAGAAGTCTGAATTAGGAGAGTTTGGATTGAGGGGACCTGGACCACAAAGCACTTCATTCATGGCTGATCACTGACCAGCTGCTGCTCAGGAAAATCAAAGAACTAAGTTTCAATCCTTTTAGCAACATTGCTGCAGTCTAATTCCCTTGTCGGAAAAGTGCAGGTGAAGACTGGACAGGATAAAGGCTGGAATGCCCCCAAAGACCCCCAAACCCTGCAATTTCATTACCACAAGATGTTAAGCTAATCCCTGCTACTTGTTTCCTCACTTGCACTAACGATACTCCCTTTTGGAGCACATTTTGCCATTCTTCACCTCGAAGAATTTCTGGAGAACAAGGCACTTGTACTTTGCAGCATCACCTCTAAATTAACACAGCCACAGAACCCCCTGGAGAGCAGCAGGTTCTGACATACCTGTGTGTCTGACTTGAGGTGGGTCCAGCCAATTTCTTCTCCAGGGCCTGGATGTCCTCTGCAGTCAGCCTGACCAGGCGGACCCCAGCCAGCCTCAGCAAGGGGGAATGATGCTGAGCTTTCCCGAGGATGTAGCACAGCTGCTGGATAAGAAACCAGCCCTCCCAGGTCATGTTTACAAAGGGGTAGGCAGCTAGAAAGGCTCTGTAGAAGCGCTTCCAGGATGATGATGGAGGGTGGATGGAGTACTCATCCTCTTCCCTCAGGCTGGACACCAGTTTCTCCAGCTTTCCTTTCAGGTAAGGAACAAGAACCAGCAGTAGCAGAGATTTCCAGTGCTGCCTCTTTGGCAGGCCAGCCGTGGCGAGGGCCTGCCGTGTGCCCTCTCCCATCGGGATCCTCTTCAGGCTATAGAAGTTCTCGGAGAAGGAGGCGCTGCACCTCGCCAGGTAGTGCTGCTGGAGCAGCAGATCCAGAAGGACGTAGATCTCATCAAACCAGCGCCAGAGGGAGCCGTACCGGACAGGATTGGACTCGGCAAGCACCTGTTGCGAAAAGGGACATAGAAAACAGAAGGAATCACAGAATGGTTTGGGTTGGAAGGGTTCAAAGACCATCCAGTCCTACCCCTTGCCAGGGACTGGGACACCTTCAACTTTCCCAGGTTGCTCCAAGCCCCGTCCAACCTGGCCTTGGACATTTCCAGGGATGGGGCAGGCACAGCTTCTCTGGGCAACCTGTTCCAGGGCCCCACCACCCTCACCGGGAAGGAGCTGAAAGTGGAGTACTGTGCTAAATTATAAGTTACTACAGTTCTACACGACGCCTCCGGTTCGGGAGGGCCACAACCGCCCCACTGCCTGTGAGCGGAGCCCGGCCCCGCTCCTG
>VXAY01004701.1:637474-718363 GCA_013399855.1 Oxyruncus cristatus | reverse complement strand
GGGGCTTGGGGGGACTGGGGAAGGGAAGTGGGATGGGAATGAGCACAGCAAGCTACTGGGACACCTGTGGGGCCGGGCAGGGGGGAGGGCTGGGATGCTGAGAGGGACTGGGCAGGCACTGCTAGGGCTGGGAATGCTGGGGAGGGGAGCTGGGACTGGTGGGGAATGCTCCTGTGACTGTGGGATACTGGAATGCTGCTGAGAGGAAAGGGCTGGTGGACAGGGGCTTGAGGGGGGTGCCGGAGGGGATTTGGGGGGATGCTGTGAGTCCTGCTGGCGGTGTGGGTGTGGCTGCAGAGCTGGGATGGGGGTTCCAAGGAGTTGGAAGGTGACAGGAGGCACAGGGCCTTTGAGAGTGGAGGGGGGAGCACCAAAGGGGTGTTTGTCTCCAAGATGAAAACAAATTCCCTGCCCCAGCACAAGCTGCCAGGGCTGCAGGTTTCTGGAGCCTCAGCACTGCTCTCCCTCTGCCATCCATGTTCAGTTGTCCTGTCTGTTTTCCTGGTGTTCCAGTGGCTCTGGGCCACTCTTGGGCTGTCATGTGGGTCCTTTAGAGAGTTTTCAGGGGAAATGGGTGGCACCACTTAACCCTGGAGTTAAACCAGGGATCACTGTAGAGATTTGGGGATGCAATAGTGGATTATTTCAATGCCAGGGAGCTTAAACCTGCCTCCTCCCTGGTGCCACATGTGTTGAATGAGTGGTGGGAAGCTGATCAGGCTGTTGTTGGAGCCACATGTGGGGTAAAGCAGGTGTTGCTCAGACACAGGATCAGTTTTCTGTGTGGTTTTGGGCTGAGGAGGTTTATCCTACTGGTTGTGATGGTTCCTTAGTCCTTTCACTTAGTCGTGTCTTTGGTTCGATCTACATTTAAATGTCAATAAATAGCATTAAGAATTGCTGGAGCTTTCTGGAGCAGTTCCTCTGTTTAATGTCTTCTTGTTTGCTGGGGTTGGATCAGGAGCCTTTTGCTGTCAGCTTTGAACACCTCTTACCTGTTTCTACCTTAGCAAGGGCTGGACACAAACAATAGTAAGGAGGGGGCAACCTGATGTGGATTTCCTTCTAAAATTACAGGGTTGTTCATGATGCTGTCATAATTTGTCTTGGCTCCCTGCAGTTTAGATTTGTGTACAGGAAGCTGGGGCATTTTCTGGAGGGATACAAACAGCAGTCTTTTAAATGTCTGGGCTGTTTTGGTTTCATTTGCTGCAAACCATGCTGAGGTTGTTAGAGATGAGATAATGCTCAGTGCTGCTGGCAAGCTGTCTGTGAGCAATGTGCAAAGCAAGCCCTGACATATATGAAGCAAAAAATGTGTGTGCTCAGGAGAAAAAGGGCTTTGTCCTGTGCTGCACTTGGAAGAGGGTGGTTTGGTTATTGACCTAAGTCAGCTCTCATTTGTATCTATCAAACTGTGTTGTAAAGACATGGGCTGTGCTTGGCCCTGTCTGAGTGTTTCTAGGATTCTTCATGTTCCCAAGTATGTGATCTGAAGGGAGAAAAAACAGCAAAATGTCCTGCTTTAGGGATTTAATGATCATCCCTGAAATCCAGTGAGGTCCCTCCCTCTGTGTGTGGGGCTTTATGCAACTGGAATGATGTTCATGGTGGTTTGGGGTTTTTTTTCCTCCTCGATTCGCTCTCTAATCTGCTGCTCTGACCCCAGTTAAAGCTGTATTAGAGTAGCTCAGCTGGGAGATATGACCCTGGCAGACAAATCCACATATAATGCAAACAAAGAACGTTGGGGCCACGTTCAATGCCTTCTCCATGGCACTGCGCCAAGTACTCTCATAGAGAAAAAACATTTAAGTCATCTTTTAAGCTGGGCTCAAATCCGAAGGACTGTGCCACAGTAACAAGGCAGCTGAACACAGGCTCTGGTTTTAATTACAAAACAGGCCCCACAGCAGCCTCTGCTTTCAGGGGTGCTGTGATAATTTTGCTGGAAAAATTTGCAGTGCTGTGGCTCATGTGGCCTTCCCAACTTCTGTTTTGGAAGGAGGTTAAACCTCCTCTGCAGGAGGGTTGTGCTTCCAGAGCTGTCTCCAGGCGTAGTTTGCTCTCCAGCTTGGAGCAGAAAGGGAGAGAAATCAAACCCAAACCCAGTAATTCTGCCTGATTAGGATGTGGCAGTAACCATGGGGCAAGCAGGAGCTCCGGGGAACTGGGAAGAGCAACACGTTGTTCCTCATCCAGTTGTTTTGCAGTTGGACAAGATGATCCCAGCAATGCCATGTGGGGCACGGAAAAGGAGGTGGGAATTGGGGCATTACCCCTCAGCTGCTGCTGGGAGTTCAGCTGCCAAGGTGTTAAACTGCTCCAGGTGAATGGGGGCAAAGGAATGGTGATGGTGTCGGAGTTGGTTCAGGGATGAGGAAGGAAAGTGTTAAGGAACACCCAGCTGGTTGCACTGCTGGGCAGAGTCTTGGAGTTCAAAGCTGTGCTGGTCCTTTTGTTGCTGAGCCAGCAAGACCTGCAGGGTTTAGAGGCAAGACAAGCAGCATTTAGGGAACAGATGACATAGTGCTTGGCTGGCAGCGTTTAAGGTCATGGAAGGATGTGTAAGAGAAGGAGAATTGGGGGAAAAAATAGAAAAAGGAGGTAAGAGATGGAAAAAAACTTTTTATGAGATGGTTTTAGGGTCATAGTTCCTAGCACTGATACAGCCGGTTTCATCAAGAGGAGTAAAACTGCCCACTCCTCTGCTTGTTTTTCAGCAAGTACTTGAAAATTCTTTGAGTCATGTCTGTCACAGAGCTGGTATTTGTCAGACTGAAATGATGGATATCCACATATGTCTGGGCAACCGCTGTATTCTAAGGCATTAATAATTTAGTGGAGCAAGAGAAGTGCTGGTGAGACCATTCTGGTGGTTCTGCTGAGCGCTTTGCTGGCCCAACAGCATTTTTTGGTCCTGTCCATAAAACAAGCGGTGCAGCACTGAAATAATGAGCTTGTGTGTGTGTCTCAGAGGTGGGATGTTGGATCTTGGCAGAGAAAGATTTCGATTTCAAGCTTGAGAGAGCTCAAAAGTAATGGCTTTTCTTTGCAAAAAAAAAAAAAAGAGGAAAAAAAGAAAGAAAACAAACCCACAACTGCTTTGCATCTTCTGGGAACAAAAGAAGGGAAAGAAATGAAAGGCCTGGGGGTGGGTGTTGCAAGTGGGGTTAATTGTGCCTTCCATCAAGATGCAGCACAGGGAAATATCGTTAGGGGGAGATGACAGTTTCTTTTGTCTGAAACATGGACTTCTCGCTGCCAGGCGAGATATTAAATGTGCTTTTTCTTGGAAAATGGAATTGTGTACCCGGGAAAGACAGAGCTGCAGAACACACCAGGATCTGCCGATTATGAGGAGTTAAACAAAACGCCTTTTCCCTTCTGAGACTGGGATTTTGGAAAGCTTTCCCAGCCCATCCGCCTCGGGCTGTTGTGTTTTCACCAGCACTGTTCATCTGAGCCCTTTAAAACCCTGGGTTTGCCAAGTAATACCAGCAGCAGGTGCAGGATGAAGATTGGGAAACTTGTGCCCGTGGATGTAAAGCATTTGCTTCTTCCCTCACACTCACCAGCCGTCCTCCCTGCGAGTTCCTGCCTCGCAAACCTGGTGTTGCCATCAAACAGCCCTGGGAGCTGACTTGTTCTTTTTTTGTTACTGTCATTCTCAGGTGTTTTAAGGACCTGGAACCATGACGGACGCCAAATACTTCACGACCAATAAAAAAGGTTGGTGTTCAGCTGGTGCAGGGGATTGGAGGTGGTGGGTGGCTATTTTTACACAGCTTTTTTGACTGCATGCAGAAGGACTTGTGCTTTTCTGGTAGCTCTGTCCCTGTTTCTCTTCTTAATCATCCGGGGAGAAACTTCCAAAGTAGGTCACATGGTGACAAAAGACAAAACTGGTGTATTGTACGGTTTTATGATGCACAAAACAACCCAAAATTGCTGCTTTTTTAAGGAGCAGAGAGCAAAATATTGGGGTTTGAGTGCAGATCTGGTCAGAAACAAAACTTTAGCTATGGGCTAACAAGTTCTGGACTGAGGATGGTTGTTCTGTTGGGCGTCACAGGATTAAATTGATTGAGAGGCATTTAATATTTTGGGTGTTGGGGCACTCTACATTAAGTAAAGATAACAGGTTTTCCTACTGCCATTCCCTCCAAAGCTGCACTGCTCTGTTTGACTTTCCTGTGACTTTACTGCAGGTGTGGTGGTCACCTCACTTTCAGGACAAACTTTTGCCCTTAAAAATGGAAGCCTGAAAAACATCTTTGAGGACACTTTATTTATCCATTCAGCTGTTTCAGAGCTGGGCTTGTTCTGCTGAGACTGTCCCAGACAGATTTTATTTTCTAACCTGTTCTTAAACAAGACACTGAGTCTGGGTGCAGTTCAAGCCTGATGTTGCTCATCCTTCTCCAGTAGATACGGAGAATGGTTTGCATTAACCTTCAAAATGTCTGGGTGCTTCTGGGGAATGCTTGCCAGGGAAAAAACCTACACTCTTGATCTATTTATGTTCCATTAAGCTTCAGAATGAGATCATAAATAAAGCTAATGCAGTTGACATCTTTCTAAGGAGCAACTGTCTGTAAGTTCAGTGCTAAAGGCAGGTTTAAATGGGGTGGCTGCAGGAAGTCAGCCTGCATAGTCTGGGCTCTGGTGAGCTCTGCTGCTGGCTCAGCTCTGCTCCAGGGCATGAGCTCTGGGTGAGGAATGCCAGTGTCTCTCCCTCAGGCAGGAGGGATGACGAGTGGTCCCTGCACTGCATCCTGCAGAACAGCAACTGCTCTTCTCTTCTGAAGTGCCTGGTAGCCCTTTGTGTCAGGCTCTTCAGTAATTACTGCTGCTGCTCTGACAAAGTGGTGTTCGTGTGTAGGAACTGAAAGCCAGGGCTAGAATGCATTTTTTCAGATGTTGATATTTCTAATGTGTCCTCAGCCTGTGGCTTCCGCTGGGAATACTGCTGGCTGTCCTTCCTGGGGAAAGCTGGCTGTCAACTGGGAGCATTATCCTTCTCACAGCACTTGCTCTGTCTGGAACAGGCCTGATAAACAGTCTTTTGCACATGTTGCTTTATTTTATAAACTTGTTTTGCCAATCTGGTGACCCAGCCTGAACTGACTTTCCATGCAGTAATCTCAGGAAGAATTAGTGTTGTGGAAAAGGCTGCTTTGGCAACCTCGGAATCCAGACAAGCTGTGTTACATGCAGCTTTTGTGAGGAGTAGCTCTGCCTTTCTAGCTTTAAAGGAATTTATTCCACTGGACTAAAAAGATGCTTTCCTGTTTCAGCCACAGCATTTGGGCTCCACTCCAGTTTTCCCAGGAAGCAGGCGACGATGAGCAAAAATTAAAGTGTCTGGGCAAAATTTCTAGCTTAGTTTTTTATTTTTCTCACAGGCACGAATCTGGCATCTCCAATTATCTTTGCATCCTGGTTATGTAATAGTTGCCTCTGAGAAACAGACGCCACAGGGATGTGATTTGGTGTTCTGGAAGTGGGAGAGCTGTAACATGCAGGTTCTTGTTAACAGCTTTTCCCTCAGCAAGGTGTAGCCCATATCATTCCCTGGAGTGTTGCAGCTTTGCTTCTCACTGAACCACGTTGTCCGTAAGGTCTGACAGCTTCCTCGTGCTGCTGTACCAGTTTTATGGGGAAAACAGGCTGGGAAAGTAAAAATTCACTCATGAACCATCCCTGTAATGAGACCCTTTTCTTCTCCCAAGAGGCTCAATTTGTTTTGTCTTCTGCCAGGAGAGATTTTTGAACTGAAGGCTGAACTCAATAATGAGAAGAAAGAGAAGAGGAAAGAAGCTGTAAAGAAGGTTATTGCAGCCATGACTGTGGGGAAGGATGTCAGGTAAAAGCAACTTGTGTCTCTTGGTAGCTCTGGTTGTCCTGGGACTCAGTTGGGTGTAGTGATACACATGTCCATGGAACAGCTCTGAGTTCGGCATCTTGGTGAGGCTGGATGTGTCCTTGCCTGTGCTGTGCCTGTCACAGGTTTCTCCAGCTCCTTCCTGTTACTGAGAGCAAAACAAACAACTGTTTTCTCTGCTGGTTTAGCCCGGTGCCAATAGCCCTTTTTGTTTAAACCCATCCAGGATTCGACTAATTTGTATGTTCACTTTAGGTGATGTTTTCTCCCTGTTTGCCATCCTGGGCTTCACTGTTACAAAGGTGATTCCACTTGTTTTTCTCAGCCTTACTTGTCGGGGCATAGATTTGAGCTGCGTTTTAAAATGACTGATTTTTTAAAATTGAACCTGTGTCTCGAGGGGCACCAGCATTTACCTTCTGCAGTGCTTTCCACAAACACATTTTTCTGTCGTTGAGACAACCAGAAAAACCTGCTGGAGTGAATGCTTTCTCCCTCCAGCTTCTCCTGTTACTGGAGCCTGCCAGAAAGTCACAGCAGTCCTGGATTCGTGGCAGCGTGGTCTGTTGCCACGGAAATCAGGATAAGGTTGCAAATTTAGCATCGTGACTTCATCGCAGAGTGAAGGGACATGTAAACTGCAAGGGGGAAAAAAAAAAAACGCTAATCTTTTTTTGCCAACAGCACTTACCCTTCACTTTTAGATCCCTACAGTTTACCTGGGAGCTGCAGAGATCCTTGTGTAACATCCTTGTGTTCTTCTGCAGGGCTGTTTACAGATTGCTGCTTGACATTTGAGTGAAACCCAGCTTGTCAGTGTTGAAGCTCCTAGAATTCACTAGCCTGAAATCTGGCAGGTTTTTTGGAAGAGTCCTGCGTGACCAAAACATTTTTAAGCAACGTTTTTTTTTTTCTCTTGCGGGTTCATCCCCAGGCCTGGCATGGTAGAATTTTCTCATTTGCTGAACTCCCCATTTAAAACACATTTAGGAAATTGCATTAGGTTTCACCTCTTCCAGAACTGACCTGTGTTAAAGCCCTAGAAGAGATTAAATGATTATTATAAAAACCATTGCAAACTGTTTTGGGCAGGAAGGTGACCTTTTCTTAGACAGCAGGGTGCTTAAAATGGAGCTTCAGTTTTTCTGGCTTCCTTGATATTGTTGCTATCCCTTTTGCCTACTGTGAATTCTTGCTTTTTTTCCTGTTCACGGGGATGTTGATGTGCTGGAGGGCAGGAAGGCTGTGCAGAGGGGATCTGGACAGCTTGGATGGATGGGCTGAGGCCATCCCATGGAACACTCCAGGCTTGGGGCAGAGCATCTGGAAAGCTGGAAAAGTACCTGGGCTTACTGGTTGACAGTGGCTGAGCATGAGCCCAAAGTGTGCCCAGGGAACCAAGAAGGCCAATGGCATCTGTATCAAAAATACTGTGGCTAGGGAGGACCAGGATCATTCCCTGTGCTGGGCACTGGTGAAGCACCTCAAATTCTGTGTCTAGTTTTGGGCCCCTCATAACAAGAGAGACATTGAGGGGCTCAGCATGTCCAGGGACAGGCAACAGAGCTGGGGAAGGGGCTGGAGCACCAGGAGCAGCTGAGAGAGCTGGGGGGGCTCAGCCTGGAGAAAAGGAGGCTCAGCAGGGACCTTCTTGCTCTCTGCAACTCCCTGACAGGAGGTTGTGGTCAGATGGGGGTGAATCTGTTCTCCCAGGTAACAAGTGATAGGACAGGAGGAA
Organism: Oxyruncus cristatus; assembly: GCA_013399855.1. Taxonomy (NCBI): domain Eukaryota; kingdom Metazoa; phylum Chordata; class Aves; order Passeriformes; family Cotingidae; genus Oxyruncus; species Oxyruncus cristatus. Next base: position 710,738 of record VXAY01004701.1, on the reverse strand, counting down.
ACAGCCTCAAGTTGTGCCAGGAAGGTTTATGTTGAATTTTAGTAGCCTGCCCTGGGCAGTGGTGAGTCACCATCCCTGGAAGAGATTTAAACATCGTGTAGATTTGGCACCTGGGGACATGGTTTAGTGGTGGATTTGGCAGTGCTGGGTTAACAGCTGAACTTAAAGGTCTTCTCTAACCTAAGCAATTGTGTGATTGTATTTTTGCTTGTTCCTGTGTTGTCTGTCCAGCTCACTCTTTCCTGATGTTGTGAACTGCATGCAGACTGACAACCTGGAGCTGAAGAAGCTGGTCTACCTGTACCTGATGAACTATGCCAAAAGTCAGCCAGACATGGCCATCATGGCTGTCAACAGCTTTGTGAAGGTAACCTGCTCCCAGGGCTCACCAGGAAATGGCCCAGCACAGTGGCTGCCAGCACATCTCCTTTGTCCATTAGCCTTTGGGAGCTGCTTATCTCTGCTTTTGGTCTCAGCCTCTGGGCTGGGCTCATGCCGAGTCCAATAGTTCTGGCTCCTTTCTCTCACTTGCTGTTACTGCAGAGGTGACTGAAGCACCCCTGTGTTTATGAGAGAGCCTGCTCCAGGGAAAGCTGCTTTTATTGTTTTCCCAACTGCCGGTGTTGGCTAACAGATTTTATCTATTTCATCTCCCAGCCGTTGTAGTATCTCTGCTATGTAGATATCTGCTTCCTGTTGGAATGTTCCAGCTGTGCTCTGTGTGGAAAACCTTTATCTGTGGTGAAACCAGAAGACAGTTCACTGCAAAAAGAACAGCCTGATTGCTGTTTTGCCTTTTAGTTCTGTCATCAAGTTGCTTCTCCTTATCGAGGAAACGTTATTTCACGTTGTGCAAGATAAAACTTAGTGCTTAGAAGAAGTTTAAAACTCCTTCTAGGGTATTATAAAATCTGAGATACTGGGGGATGGCATCGAGTTTCAATTTTGTGTCGTCGTCCTTGAGGCAGAAAGAGGTGAGAGCAGGTCAGTGCTGCTCAGAGAAGGGTGTCCCTGTCTTTCTGTCTAGGCAGAATATTGGTGTCTGTCTTTCAGTGTAATTCTGTTAGAATGGGCTAACAAACATAATGATATTTTCCATCTTCATGCCTTTTCACACAGAGATGTCTGGTGTCCCTTCTGGCAAGTTGAGGGACAAATGTTAGTACAGAGCAAGTGTTGACACTGGTCTGCACTAACTCAGCACTTCGCACCCCGTTCACAGTTGAAGGTGTGGAATGCGCTGGCAAGAGGTGTCGCTTCTCTTGTAACGCTTTAAAAGTGTTTTATCAGCTGTAGGAAATTTAAACAGCGAAAGGTAAATGGACCTTATGCTTTCATAGGTCCTTCTGCAGCCATCCTTTGATTTTTGGAGGAGCTCAGAGATGTGGATGTCTTGGATGTATGGAAAATTCTGTAGTCTTGAAGCATGAAGTGCTGTGTTCCTGCCTGCTTTTGCCTTTCTTCTTCAGAAAAGCACTTCCAGCCTTTGCTTTGTACTTCATATGTTACAAACTTCAGGGATGCACAGGCCTTGATGGCTGTTGCATTGTGTTTAGTTGTTGACTTTTCCCATTATATCTCTTGCTTCTTTAAGCCAGTAAGGCTGGAAATCACTGTATTATTTTGTCTGAGGGTTGCCTGTGATTTTGGGTGGTGAGGGCTGCCCCTCTGGCTTAGTTGTAGCTGCTGGATCATGTTGAAAGAAGCTTTGCCTGGGAGAACAAAAGGACACCAAGATCATGATTTTTACAAGCTATCACAACCTGATAACATCTTGAGATAGCATTAAAATGTTTCTGTGAGCCAGCAGAGTGCCACCTTTTAACCCCCGATCTGAAATAATTGCCTGCTTTTTAGCGTGTAATCAGAGAGAATGCTTTTTGAGGGAAAGCAGCCTGCCTCTGGCTGCAGGGAAGGCATCAGTGGGTGGTGGTGCAGATTTGTTTACTGGTTATTCTGTCCCCTTGCAGGACTGCGAGGACCCAAACCCTCTGATCCGCGCCCTGGCCGTCCGCACGATGGGGTGCATCAGGGTGGATAAAATCACAGAGTACCTGTGTGAGCCCCTGCGCAAGTGTCTGAAGGATGAGGACCCCTATGTCAGGAAGACTGCAGCCGTCTGTGTGGCAAAGCTGCACGACATCAATGCCCAGATGGTGGAGGACCAAGGATTTCTGGATTCTCTGCGTGACCTGATTGCGGACTCCAATCCCATGGTACCGTATTTCCAGCGCTTTGCTCGCGTGTGTGATGGGCAGATGATCAGAAATGTGAAGGGTCTTTAATTGCAGCTGCTGCACTGTGATGAATGGGTTGGTTGGAGGGCAGTTGTCGCCTCAGAAAACAGGGAATAACCTTCTGTTGTTAAATCTGTTTAAGCTTTTGCCTGTTTTGCCTGTCTTGAGTGCTGCAGCAAAAGTGTAACTTCCCGGTCAGGTGAGTCAGAGCAGCAAGAAATATTTGATGCTGCTTCCTCAGTGACAGCTTGTAGTTACTGCTTTCCTGCAGGCTTTGGCTCTTCTTGGAATAAGAGGTTGGATGAATTCATTCACTAATGCAGATAAATCCACTGGCTTGTAATGAGTGGAGAAAATCAATGCTAGTGTTTTTAATAAAGTTAAATGAGTCGTCAGAGCAGAGGTGGAGATCATGACCAAGAATTTCACAGGAGTAAATTAGCTACTAAAGCAGCATTTAATCATGGTTGATGAAGGGGCCATTTCCAAGCCAGGCATGTTCTGCTATTACTTTGTAACTAAAAGGTGGTGACCAATGGATTGAAGTGTCCCACTGCATAATCTTTTCATTCCATATTGTTTCCTGTTATCTACTGGCATCCAGTGAGCATATCCTTATATATAATCCTAACTCCTAGCAGGGAAGAAAACTTCTACAGCTCAGTTTAAGGATGGTTTGACTAGGAAGATGAACCTTAATTGGAGGTGGATAGTTCCTGTACTGACACAATCACTGTGCCACAAAGGCATGAACTTCAAAGGGGACCAAAGGAATAAACTTAACTAGAAGGAATGTCTTTTTCTACTAAAATTGTAACCAGATTAAATATTGTATTAAATCAGCAGCTATAAGAGCCAAACCTCAAAGTTTAAGGATGTGACCACTACTTTTTTAGCTCTTTTAGAGCACAGATCTGATCTGACTCTGCTTAAAGACATAACTGCACATTTTAGGGCTTGTCTAACAGCTCTTTCCATGGTGCACGAATCAAACCCTATAAAGCAAATTGCTTTTGTCGTTGTCTCGGGCAGGTTAGATAAACCAAGTGCAGGTGGCGAGGTGCCATTCCCCTTTAGGAGGAGAGTGAAGGCTGCTGATTGCTTTTTGTAAGACTTTCTAGAGATGTCTGACTTTCACAGGCACCAGTCTGAGCAGGGATGTCTGTCAGGAGACACACCTATTGCCTCTGATATCCAACTCTTTTACAAGCTGTTCTTTTTATCTGCCTCCCTGGGTTTTTTTCTTACACCAGGTTGCTGTATGAATATTGATGACTCCTTGAAGATGCTCTCTCTGTCGAGGCAGCTTTGAGGCACACAGAGAAACACCTGCTGGTTTAATTCCATGTGGGAGGGTGTGCCTTGCAGCCTCTGAAAGAACTTCCTCGGGTTGCAGTAGTTCCACTTAAATGCTGGCCCTGGCATTCACCAGCTCACAGGCAGCAATGGAATGTGCTATGGACAGGGATAGAACCTCCTCTTCTCCTAGCCTGGGTTCCAGCTCTGATTTTCTTCTGGTCACAGCCACATGGATGTGAGTTGAAGAGCTCAGGCTGAAAAGAAGTACTTCAGAAGAAATTAATAAGGGGTTTTTTTGCCCTTTGTGCTTGTTGATCTCAGTGGAACTCACTGGTTTGGTAAATGGAGACAGGAGAGCACCAATATGTATTTAAAAAGTGCATTAACTTAAAAACTGACTTAAATTAATGGAGAGAAGAGGAAAAATACCGAAGGGCAATGCGTGCTCCATTTGCTAAATAAACCTGCAAGAGTAGCACAGGGAGTCCCAATAAAACATCAGTACAACTAATGAGCTCCCTGGTGGCAATGAGGGTGGGCTGGGGCAGCAGAACCTTTGCAGCTGCTTGAGCTGTGCAGGATCACAGTTACCTGCCTCGTGCTGCACTCACCTTGCTCTTCCCAAAACTGAGGATTCACAGCAGGACAGTGCAGTTTGGAGGAGTGACAGTGACGGAGAGGCCTGTGGTGTGTGGCTTTGAGAGGATCGTGTAGCTGGTGTTCTGTGTACTGGTTTCCCAGGTTCCCCTGTGGATGGAGCATTGTATTTTTGCTTCTTGAGGGTGCATGGGGAGAGATTTTCATCAAAGGTTTGAGGCTCTTATAGCTGCTGATTTAATACAATATTTAATCTGGTTACAATTTTAGTAGAAAAAAGACATTCCTTCTAGTTAAGTTTATTCCTTTGGTCCCCTTTGAAGTTCATGCCTTTGTGGCACAGTGATTGTGTCAGTACAGGAACTATCCACCTCCAATTAAGGTTCATCTTCCTAGTCAAACCATCCATCTCATTGCTGCTTTCTCCATGTGAAACTCCAGTGGGGTTCCAGATGACCAGGAGTTGTATTTGCCAGATAAATTATATTTGTGTGCGAGTTGATATTTGTTAAGCTATTTTTCCTTGATCAGATGGAATGCAACCCTGCCTGGGAGCTCTTTTTAAGTTTAAAACCTGTGTATTGGCTAGCAAAAGAAAGATTGCTGGAAAAACAGTACAGAGGGATCAATCCTTATGGCCTATTCCTCTCTAAATGGCGCATCTCAATCCCTGGAACCTGTTATCTAAGCTCATTCATATTTATATTATAAATGTTTCTCCTCTTCTGACGGCTTGTGGAAATGGGCAACATTAGACACTTAATGGAGCACGATTTTTTAGATGGGAAATCCACACTTGTTCTCTCTTCTGAGAAATGAGGATGTTGAGCAGGAACTAAAAAAGGCTGCAGTTGAAAAATAGTCTCCAAGAAGGGTTTTATTATGGTTTTGTAATTGGTTGCCTCTAGGACATGAGGCAAGCACTAAGCATTCTAGCTGGGCGCTTGGTAAAGTAACATCTCCATCTGTGGCTTGCTAATTGCCTTATAATTATGCAGAGATCAGGGTGCATATTTCTGTTGGCTCAGATCACCTTCGTCCTAACGATGTCTGACTGAGTTGGGGGGTGACCTTGTCAGAAACATTTTGTTGTTTTGGGGGTTTTTTTAACATGTTTGTTTGACTACTGGCATGACTCCTTATTAATAAGGTAACAGACTGGGGATGTTCAGGGTGTTGAAGTCCTGTGGAGGTGCTGCAGGTCCACAGGCAAGGTGTTTGCCCCCTTTATCTGGGCTTTTTGTTGTCAGGACGTGGCCTTAGTTCACGTTCAGAGATCTTCTGAGCAGCTGCGCTGTTGCAGCCCTCCAGGTGAGCTGGCTGCAGTTGAGACTAAAGGCCTGACACCTTAGTCTGGTGGTTCACTGACCATGTCTGAAAAATCTCTGTATAGCTCTGCAGCTTCTGCTGGATGAATCAATTCCAAACCTCTAATTGCATATATATCGATGTGGATGTGTATGACAAGGTACCAGCTGGGCTGGTGACTTATGGCATGTCAGCAGTTATTGAACAGGCATTGCCTTGTGCAGGCATTGGGCCAAATAACCCCTGCAAGGGCACAGTTCAGTTGCACTGCAGAAGTTTGATTGTGGCAGGAGCCTTTAATCTCATTTTACAGATGGGTCTGAAGTGCTCGTGGCTGCCCTTTGTCACCTGGGATCCTGCCAAAGAGGATCCTTCCCTAGAGGGAGCCCTCACTCCTTCCCAGGGCTGACTTAAGGGAACCCCTTCTCTTCTGCTCTGCGTTTGCTTGCATGAAAAGCAAAAGCAGGTCTGGAGGAATATAGTGCTGGGACCTGGCTGCTTTGGGCTGCTGGACTTGCTCGGTCCTCAGTGCCTTTCTCACCGGTGACTTGGGCATAGTGCGACTCAGAAGCCACTGAATGGCTCCCATAATCCACGTATTCCAACCAAAATGCAATTCCAAAACGACATCCTGGGGTTTTTGTGTACTCCAGGTCACTGCAGAACACTGTTCACACCCAGCAGCAGCAGCAGATAATAGATGGGTGAGAGAGGTAGGTTTGTTACACACCTACTGATGACCAGAGACTCTCTGAAGTCTTAGAAAACCCTTTTTTTTTTTTGGTATGTTTTTCCTGATTCTGTCTTGTTCTGGCGTTTTTGAGCGAGACCCACTGACTGCTCATGGTTGGAAGTGCTGAGCCCAGGTGAGGGAGAGCAGACCACGAGATGGCAGCAGCTTAAAGCAGAACCAAAGCTGGATGCCCTTAGACACCTCATTTTGTAGCTAGTTCCCTCCTGGCTTTTGTCCCTGCTCTTGGTTTTCTTCAAGAATGCAAATATTAGCAGACAAACATAAGAAGAAATCCATCTTAAACCCTACTGGTCTTCTAATATTTGCATGGAACAACCTTTCTGTCCAAATATTTTCAATCCTTGACCTTCTAAGGTAACTCTTAACCCATGGAATAGTTTTCTTATCAGTCTATCTGTTATCCACATGGCTTAAGTTGATGTCACCTTCTCCCTTTTATTTTCTAGGTGCTGTTCAGTGTTTTAACTCCTTCCTGTAGCATTTCTCCTTCCTCACATTCTGCTTTGTCACTGTGGTGTGCAGGATCAGGGCTTTTTCAGGTGTGGCTGTTCTGCTCCTGTGTTTTCATGGGCTGCACAGACATAGCACTTCTGTGCTGTCCGATAAAATGTCTTATTTTACACCATCCACACATCACAGTTTATTGGGAGAAACACTTGTTGTGAATCAACATGGAGTAAGCTGAGATCACATAAGTAAATGCACCAAGTGTGTGGAGATCATTAAACTCCGTTGTACCTGGGATGTTTTTTGCCTTTAGCATTAACTGCTCTAGGAGGGGAATCTATTGAGATCTGACAACAAGAGGTGGTGAAGTCCACCTAGGTCCCTCTAGCAGTATTGAGCTCCCACAGGTCACAGATGAGACTAAAAACCTGTTGATAGAGGTCACGGTGCTCTCTTGTCTCTCCTGCTGTGCCTCCCAGGTGATGTGGGTTCCTTCTCTGCCAGAACTTCACAGTGTGTATGGGGGGGGGCTTCCTGGATGACCCTGTGGAGGAAGAAGGTCTTCTTTTGTTCCTTTGTCTCCTACCTAGCTGGCAAGCTGTATGTCTTTGTGAGATGATGTCCTGAGGAATAAGCCAGTCTAGAGACAGAAGCAGCTTTTGTCTCCTGGGCTGTCCTCCTCTGAGTACTCTGCAGGAATTTTAATCCCTCTCTGTGTAATAAAGCTGGGAAACTGGTGGTCCTCTGAGTCCCAAAAGGGGTCTGTGGGAGGCAGTCATGGATGTGGGAATTCTCTCATACAACAGGGAGTGGAACACCACCTTCTCCACGGGCACAAGAGAGCACTTCTTCCTCAGGGGGACTCTCACAGCCGTGTATTTTCCCTGTGCAGCTGATGCTTTATGAAGTGGGAGGAGTGAACCACCACTGCTGGGTGAGTTCGTGATACCTGCTCATGAAGGTTGAAAGGACCTGAAAATTCACATCCCGGTGTGGAGCTGAATATTGCTGTGACCTGTGGGCTCTCTCATCAGCCTGGGGCTGCTCCAGGGTACTCTTGTCTGTCTCTCCGGATCAAAAATGTCCCTCCTCTTTTCAACGTGGGTGTTGCAGATGCAGGCTGGATCTTGAAGTCCCCCAACCATGTCTCTGTTGGTCCTGTGTGTGGTTTGGGGTTTTTAATCTGTTTGTGCTGCAAGTGGAGATAATATTTCCTTCTGGGAGACACTTGATGGCATTTGTGGGCGGAATTTCTTCTACCCGTTGATGGATATGTTGCAGTGACTGAGCCCATTGCTTAGGGTTGTTGAAAAGTGGTGGCAGCACTTTGGAGCTCTGTAATGGTTGTTTCTGCTGTTTACATGAGGCTGCCCAGGAGGGAGAGCAACACTTTCTGCAAAGTAAGCAGCCAGCCAGCAGCAGCAAATTGGGAAGGAAACAGGGAGAGGTTATGGAGGAGCCTGTATAAACAGTGACTACAACAATGCACGTGGTGGGTGCTTGAGAGTGGGAGACTGCCAGGGGAGAGCAGAAACTTGAACTGGGGGAGAAGAGAGAGCTGATGTCTGTAGTTGGTGGCACAGCTTCTGGCTACCCACTCTGACCCTGCTTGCTCTGCTGATGAAACCCAGGTTTGGCTTCAGAATGAGCTCCTGTAACAGCTTCTCCAGAGGAAGGCTGGAATCTGACTTCCCAAGTAGCTGGTTTTTCCTCCAGGTTGTCATCCTGAACAGGTCTGAGGGAATTTCAAGCCTGTATGTGGGCCTTGATTCTTTCTTTGTTTGTTTTTGGTAGGCTTGTGGATGAGGGATGTGGGTCTTGAGCATCTTCCATGGAAGCTGTGCTTTTCCTCGTGTTCTCAGTACGAGCAGACATGCAATGAGTTTATATGATAATGCATGAATTTCCATGGCTCCACAGAGTCTGTCTTCCCAGACCCCTCGTTTATAAAGCTTAATTGACAAATCCATCCATCAGAGAGACCTGTCTCCTTCCAATTACACCCACCAGTATGTGCCTAATTTCCAGAGCATTTGTCTTACCAAATAGATCACTCCAGGGTCTCTCACATCAATCAGCCTGCTGGGAATTTTGTTGACACGTGTCTACATGTTACATTTTCAATCGGAACAAGCACTTCTAGCACCACTCGTCAGAAAACTCTGTGGCTGTCTTGTTTTGTAACTCTGCACCCCCCCTCTTTTCAGGGCTCTGCGAGGATTTTTTTGATGCTTAGCTGGTGCTTTTCTCCTCGGTTGCAGCTTGGATTGTTTGCCACTGGATGGTGCCAGCGAGAACCTCTGCAAGGGAAATTGCAAAGGGCCTTACACACGCCCACACACACACAAAAGAAAAAAAAAATGCAAAAGAAACCTTCCTGGGGTGTGATAGTTACGTGATCCAGGCTGGGATCACACCACGGTGCTTCCTGGAAGAGGAATAGGGAGTCGCAGACCCTCTCGTGTCTTCCTGTAGAGTTTAGTTTCCTGTACTGGGGGCTCAGCTGTGCCAAGGAGAAACCTTCGTGCTGGAGCCATCTCTGAACAGCTTCTTGCCCACCTACCGCAAGAGTTTCAGCAGTTGGGGGAAGCATGTTTTCCTGTCTTGCAGCTAACACATCCTGATTTTGCAAGGATGTGAGAGCAGGAGTGGTGTTCTAGTCTGCCACAAAGTGCCATTTTTCTGCAGGGAAGTGCAAAAACCAGTCAGGGCAAGCACACCGTGGGAAGGATAACACTTAACTTCCCTTTGGTTGCCACCTCCATAAAAATTCATCCCACTTGCAAAGAGCAAGCCAGGAGGTCTTCCCCACCCAGGCAGTTTTTGGGACGTGATCAGGAATTGGGGATGTGTTAGTCTCCCAGAGATTTAATTTATATCTGTACATATTACATGAATTAGCAGTGTGAGGTTCATATAGGCTCCCTGACTTGCCTGATTGAGCCATTTTATAGAGTCATAGAATCCCATCATGGTTTGGGTTGGAAGGGACCTTAAAGTTCATCCAGTCCCAAGCCCTGCCATGGATAGTGACACCTTCCACTATTCCAAGTTGCTCCAAGCCCTGTCCAACCTGGCCTTGGACACTTCCAGGGATGGGGCATCTGTAGCTTCTCTGGGTGTAGCCTGTGCCAGGGCCTCACCACCCTCACAGGGAAGAATTCCCTCTGTAATTTAATTATAAAATTACTTTTAAAAAGTAATTTTAATTGTTCATGGGCCGTTTCTAGGGAAACAAAGTAAAGGGGGCTTGTGGATAAAAGATACACAATGTGAACTGAAGTAGGACTCATATAATCTGGAAAGAGCTTGTCTGTGTTACTGCTCATTGGGGAGCTTTTGGGCACACAGCGTGGTCTGTGGCCATGAAAACGAGTGACCCTGTGAAATACCCACCTTGAATATCCCATCTGGGACCTGTGCTTTATGGCATGCGAGCTCAGAGTGCTCTTCAAAATGTCAGCACCTCTCCATTCCCAAAAACATCAGGTGGTGACTGGCTCCCTGGAGGATGGGAGCCTCCAGCTGTGTGGGGAATGCTGCCTTTCCTCAGCATCTCTTCAGAGCCCCTTAATTTTTCCTCCTCTTCTCCACTTTCCTCCTCATTTTAATGGCATGGTGAGCCAGAGGTTCCTGTTTTAAGCAGCAGAACATTGTATTTCATTAACTCCATTACACACTTGGTTTAATTTCCAATTAGCCTGGGATGGGAGGAAAATAATCTGATTGCTCCGACTGGTTGGCGTTCTGGATGTGCCGAGCTTCCCTCTGTCCCCCCACCCCCTGCAAAGCTTTTCCGTGTGGGTTGACAGGCAGACACTCAGGTTTTCACCCACCCCCTTTCCTCCCTGCTAATGTATTTTATACCATTTGCTCTGAGCTAAAGGTTTGAGCTGCCAGAAGGAATAACTGGCAAATCAGTGTTCCTACCTCTGCAGCTTTCCGTGAGGTCGGATCTGGTCTCTCTGGCTGCGGAGGGAGTTTGTCTGTAGGTGGATTTAAAAATGTTGGGTTCTTGTGAAAGCTGTAATGTAGTTCTAAGTGCAGGGTTGGTTTTTTGGGTTGTGGTTTTTTTTGTTTTTTTTTTTTTTTTATAAGAGCCCGTGAGATTTAGCTATCCTCATCCCAGTGACGCTTCTCCAAGAGTCCAAATTCATTGGGAAATTCCAGCCAAAAGCAGGTTTATTGTCACTGGGCTCGTCTGTGCTCCAAAGGGATGTTACTGCGGCTGCATTTGAATAATGCTGAAATGTAGCCAGGGTGAACTGATTTACATCAGCAAGCCAGGGACCTGTTATTATTAATAATTATTATTAATTCCTCAATCTGCTTTGCGTTTTTATTTTTCAGGTCATTTTTAGGTGGGTCCTCATTGGTTGGTAGCTCTTAGCTTAAAGGTGGTATCCTTAATTGCGAGTCAATGGGGCATTTTGCTGTGGAGTTAACTCAGAAGTTTAAGCTCTTAAAAGCTTTTCCTGTTCATTAGTTGTCTGGGCTCACATATCTGTGGCTACTGGGGTGACCACAGTTTTTTCACTACTTTTGAGGACTAAAGACTATGATTAATGTTAGCTTCTTGTCCTTTTAATTTCCTCCTTCTAATCTATGGAGTAAATTGTACAACTTCTGGTTGGTTTCTCACCAAAATCAATTTGGTGCATGTTTTGAAAAGGAGAGAATACTTAGTTTTCTAAAAAAACTTCTGGGTTGTTTTTTTGTTTGTTTGTTTGTTTTTTTTTTTGTCAACTTGTGAAGCTTGTCCAGTTCCATGGAGGACTTTGTCCTGTACCACTTCTAAAGCTTTAGCTTTGCTTTTATATGTCCCCCAGCAAGTCCATCATTTTGGTTTATTTTCAAGGGAAAACAACCAACTTGCACGAGTTACCCCTTTGTACCTTGCTCTTGCTGTCCAGTGCAGTTGGACTTCACCGTCTTGTGTCGCTGTGTTACGGAAGAAGCATCAGCTGAGTTGAAGGGCTTAAGACTCAGCTTTGATGTTGTAGGTTTTCTTTGGCCAAAACATCTTCCTCAATATTTCTAGTGACACTTCCATGACTGCTAAAACATGTAGTAGACTGTCAGGTGATACCGTAACTGGTGTGAGTGGTTCTTGGCGGACTCTTTTCCATACCTGAGTGGTAGGTGTTAGAGGGCAGTGCTTCAGTCTTCCTTGACCTGCCCTCTCCCTTGGTGAGAGCTGTTGGCAGAGGGGTGATTGTGTGCTGGAATGGAACCATGCAGTGCCAGCTTGTGTTGCTCTGTGTTCCTGCCTCCCAGCGAAGCCCAGCGGCGGTGCCAAGGAAGAGGTGAGCGTGTGTGCTTGAACCAGCGTTTGTGTTGGACGGGGTCCTGAAATCTGTTTTCGTTTCAGCTGTGCTGTGGCTGTGTAAAAAGCCTTGGAGATGCTAATTATTTCTGTTGGCGTACCGTAACATATCAATATGTTCGGTGCAAATCGCCAGCGAGTCCTTTTTTTTTAATCAATGTTGCCTAAAGTTTGAAGACATTCCCCAACCCTTCCCTTTTCCCGTTTTTTTTGCTTCATTTATCTTCTTGTCTCTGAGTCGACAGCAGCACTGTTTTGCTGAGGCAGGAGGTGAGGACCAGCTTTAATTGTGGACTGTGGATGGCAGATCCCAGCACCTCTGGCAGAGCTGACCTGCCACCAGATGTTTCACAGCCCCTTCCAGTCCTTTTTTTATAACACCCAAGGACATGACAGCCCGTGCTCCTAAGTGCATCTTGCCATCTGACACTCTCCCTCCTGGATGTTTTTAATGGAAATCTGAGTGGATTGCCATGTGATGTCCCATCCTCATCTTTGATTTGGACATTTTGCATTTATGCTGACATGTTAATTCCTCAAAAAAAAAAAAGCCCAAAAAGATCCTAAGGGGAAGACCTCATTCACAGTCAGGCCTCCAGGTTGGAGTTGCTGTGCACCAGGCCCATGGGAACAGCATTTCTGGGCATCCTTTGCCCCTGGAAAACACAGGGATAGACCGCATGGACTCTGCAGGGAAAGAAACATGAACACAGCTGCTTTGACTTGTACTTGCCCCAGGGTTTAGGATAACCTAGAAATGTTCAAAAACATCAGGGTATGGCACTTTGGGACATGATTTAGTGGTGGACTTGGCAGTGCTTCATTAACAGTTGGACTCAATGATCTTGGAGTCTTCTCTGACATTAACAGTACTATGATTCTATATTAATTACTAATTTATCAATTACTGCAATAAAAGTAGTGCCTGGCAGTGTGAGTGCATTTGTCAGACATCAGCCCTGTTCCTTAATATGACTGTCAGGTCCCTTTCTGCAATGCTTTGGCTCTGAAAATTTTTTGTTACTTCAAAATTATTTTTTATAGTAGTTTCATTTTATAAGTACCTTTTCATAAGGATTTTGAATTTTTTCAGTTGCTTTTATGATTTGTCTTCGCTTGTGAACTTCCAAAATGTGATGAAATTAATACAGTCTTTTACTTCATTTTTATGCTGTGTCACATTAACCATTCAGGAATTAGGCAAATTAAATAATAAGAAGAATAAGTAGCATATCTTAATAAATTACGAATTAAAACAGTACAAGAAGACAGCAGTTCTGATTACTAATGATTTTGGTGACAGAAGGCTCATTCAACTAATGAAATTCATAAAATCTTGGATCAAAATCCTGTCCCTGACCTCTAGGTGTGAAATGCAAAGCAATCATCGTTACTGTGCTTGTGCAATGACTTTGCAATATATTGGTTTAATGACAAGCAGTGATGGGAACAAGGCAGAGAAACTTCTGGTCGTGCTGTTCTTATTTTCATTGTACTGCATCAGAAGCATCTTTAGTCATCCTAACAGTCAGATGATTTTAGATAAGACGTTTCTTTGCCTTAATCCCGTAGAAAATAATGCTATAAATCTTCATTTGAGCAGGTATTTACTGTGAGTTGGGCCGGACATGGTGTACATTGAAAAATGTCCTGAAAATGCCTTTTCATCGGGTACTCCAGTTTTGTGCGTCAAACTCAGCTTAAATCCCTTTTCTAGTTAGTTAAACAAATAAGACTTCAGTCTTATCTGCAAATTTTCTATTTCTGTCTCTACATTCTGCAACTCTTCTATTTTAGAAATCTTCACATGGAGTCTGTTAGAATAACTGTTGAATTTGAATATGGAACTAAGAATGAGAAATTTGTGTTGCGCTCCCACTTCTCATTCTTGCCAAGCTGGACCCTGAACCTCCTCTGTGATCCTTTAATCTGTGCTTAGAAAAGACAAGACGTTATCTAGTCCTAGATGTAGCAGGAGTATTTTCAGGGATGAGTTGTGTGTGCTGGGGTCCTTGCTTTAACATGACTCTCTAAAGCAAATGGATGCTATGGAGACTGTTTGGAACTGAAATGTGTTATTAAAAATTTAGCAGGAGTTGTCCATTTTAGGGGAATTGTGTGTTTGTTTTCAAACTGGGTGACCTGACAGCGCTGCTGCAGAGCTGGAGGCTGCCAGGCACCTGACAGCTCATTTCTGGATATCTTTAAGCCACGGGGCCATGGGGCTGCCAAGGGGAAATTAGGCAAGAGGCAGACATTCCTGAATAAGTAGGGCACTTGGGGCTTTTGAGACCTTGACTGTATCAGTTGAGCATGTCCTGGACCTGGAGGGGAGATGATGCCTGCTTGGAGCAAACCAGGGTGGAGATCTGGAGCTGAAGGAAGGCCAGGTGTTCTTGTTCCCTGTGGATGCCACCTCTAACTCCTTCCAGAGCAAAGTCTCTTGTGATGTCCCAAGTCCTCCCAGTCAAGCTTTGGGCTCTCTAGGTTGGTTGTGATGTTGTGCTGAACCCTGGAAGGGTGGGATAACTGGTGTGGTGGCTGCTGCTGAGCAGCTGATAACACAGCTGCTATCAGCTGATAGATCTCCTTGTCTGGTTCCTTGTGTAACCCATGCCAATCCCCTGATGTCCTGCTAACATGGAACTCATCCTGTCTCTTCCCCAGGTGGTGGCAAACGCTGTGGCCGCCCTGTCAGAAATCAGTGAATCTCACCCCAACAGCAACCTGCTGGATTTGAACCCTCAGAACATCAACAAGCTGCTGACAGCTTTAAATGAGTGCACAGAGTGGGGGCAGATCTTCATCCTGGACTGTCTGTCCAACTACAACCCCAAGGATGACCGGGAAGCTCAGAGGTAGGGTGGTTGTTCAGGAGCAGAGCGCTTGTGGGACGTGTTGCAGCACTGAAATAACAGGGATTCTGAGGCCTGTGGCAGCACAAATAAAACTTGATAAAAGAGGTTTAAAAGGGAGGCTGCTTTTGGTAGTTTGGGCTGATGCTGGAAAACTGCCCCTTCCCTCTGCAGAACCACTTCCTCTGTTTAGGGTTTCTTTTCACTTTTTTCTATTTAAAAGGCTGGTTCTTGTGGGAACTGGCACTGCTAAGAAGGGATCAGCCCGAGACCAAACCTGTAACAGTGGAAGCACTGTTTGGAGGATTTTCTGATTTAAAGCAGAACTTTCATATCTGGTTTTGCTACTTTGAGAGGCAAAAAGCCTTTATAGGTTTGCAGCTTTCCAAAGTGCTAAAGGTCTGAGACCGGAATACTTTTTTCCAACTGAAAACCAGATTGTGATATGACAGAAGTGAAAATAGAGGTAAGAAATTATATTTTCTTATCACTCCAAATTCACCTTTGTGCTTTTACCTTTCACTGCAGTGACTAAACCTGAATACAAGGACCTCAGGTTTTCGGTAGTGGAGTTTTAATTCGTGCACTTCAAGCCGCCTCCTCATCTGTCTTCAGAATCGCAAAAAGTCAGATTGTGTTCCTAAGAGAACAAGGAAACCAACAAGAGAAATAACTTGGAACAGGGGGATTCTCGGGCGATGTATCTCGTGTGGATGATGGAGGGGGTGGAGGGGAAGGAAGGGTCCCAAGCCCACATGCAAAATCCTGGCAGGCCCTTCCAAATTCGATGGGTTTCTTTGCTGACTGGGTTTTTTTGAGGTACAATAGGTAATCTGCTGTTTCTGAAAAGCCTGCCAGGAGTCTTGCTGATTTTTTTTTTTTTTTTCCCCCCACCTCCTTTCCCCGCGTGTTCTGTTTCTGTGCCAGAAACAGCTCCTAATGAGTGCTAGAAACCTGCAGAGATCTCCAGGGTGTGAGGCTGGTATTGTCCCAGCTCTGTCAGAGAGGCACCACTAGTCTGAGCAACTCGGAACATGTCCCAGTTCCTCACCTGTAATTTCTCTGAAGAGTGGTTTATCAAACTGCAAGGGCAGGAACTACTTTTACTGCTCTGTGTGGAGTTTCTCTCGGAGTTTGCCTTATTTCAGACAGGAGAGTGACAGCAACTGGGTTTTATGTAATGTTCTTTCCAGCAAGGCTGGTGTCAGTGCCCTGTGCGTGGAGAAACTGAGGCTCAGAGAGATGAAGCAGCTTTGACATGCACGTGACCTTGGGCAGAGGCAGCTGGAGGCTGCCCCAGCTCTGGCTTGGACTCCTGCTCTTCACTGAGCCTCCCTTCCTGCATGGCTGAAAGCAAATCTTTAAGGGAAAGAAGCTTGAGGAGGCACAGATGGGAATAAGATTGTTCTGGGTTTGCAGTATGCAGGAGGGAGTGGGAAGAAGCTTGACAGATGCTGCAAGAAAGACCATATGAACCCAAACTTCCTTTCTGCTTGGGATGGATTGTTTAGGGTGCTGTTGATTACAGGATCCATTATGATGAATCTGAGACTTGGGAAGGTATTTAGGTCCTTCTTTCCCTGAGTCTTCAGAGAATCAGAAGTCTTTTTTTGGTAGATGGAAATGGTTGAAATGGCAGCAAGCTCCCCAGGCAAGCCAGAAGCATGTATCACCTCTGAATTACTATATGGAGGCTCAAGTGTTTTTCCAATAGCTGTTTTGTTAAAGTTTTATTTGTAAGTGACAGACAAAATCACAGAAATACAGAACACCACCAGGCAAAGGCAGGAAGCACTAATAACTGAGTATGTGTTGGCGCCGTAATGCTGAGAGCTGGAATTTTTCCTGAGCTGAGTGTGGCAGGAGAGAAACTTGAAACTGTGAGAGAGGTCCTTGTTTGCTTCCTGCTGCGTTCGAGAAAGCAGGACTCTGCCTGTTCTCCGTAACCAAACCAAATCAAAGTGGCACGTGAGAAGCTGCCTTGAGCTATGTGCAGTCTCCTAAATTCGGATCTGAAACACCTGACGCTCTGAAACACGTGTGAACCCTTTCTTCCTCCTCCTCTGTCTCCAGTATCTGTGAGCGGGTGACCCCCCGGCTGTCTCACGCCAACTCGGCCGTGGTGCTCTCAGCGGTGAAGGTCCTGATGAAGTTCCTGGAGCTTCTTCCCAAGGACTCTGACTATTACAACATGCTGCTGAAGAAACTCGCCCCTCCACTGGTGACCTTGCTGTCTGGAGAGCCCGAAGTTCAGTACGTCGCCCTGAGGAACATCAACTTGATTGTGCAGAAAAGGTAAAGGCTCGGGGGTGTTACTCCTGCGTTGTCAAAGGGCACCTGGTTATCTCAGACCTTCAGATATTTCCACATGCACAGAGTCTCTTTTAATCCAGGCTCAGATGCCTTGAGAGACAGATTAAACAGTCTCGTGGCTCTGGTAGCCTGAATTAATTTTCCCTACGTCATGCTTGTGATACCGGTTCCATGCAGCATTTCTTCACCTGCCTCTCTTCACTGCCTCTTTATGAGCTCTCAGAACTGCCCTCTATAAATCAGGTGGCAAATGGGAACGAGGGTGTAACTGTGCAGCTCACAGTGACCTGCAGGAGCTCAGTGTGCCTGTGCTGTTCTGTTCAGCACGGAACCACCAGGCTGGTGGCACCCTGGTGTCCAGTGAGTTAGTTTTTCCACCTGTGTACTCCCATGTGCATGTGTCAATGCTGTTGTTCCTTGCTGGAAAGGTGGAATAACTTGGATAGCACTTTGTGTTTGTGTTCAGGGCAGAGTTACTGTGCACTGGCATCTTGCAAGTGGAAGTAGAAATTAATTTTTAGGTGAATGTGTAGGGTTTTTTGAAATTCGAAAATTTGGGAACAGTCGTCCGCTACCTGCCTGTTGGCTCAGCCTTTGAAATGGAGGAAGTAGAGATGCAACCGTAGAAAGACTTGAATGCTGCATTTTGTATTTAAACCATCTTTTTATCCAGCCTTCTTTCTCTAAATTGTTGGTTGTTTGCATGTTCTGGACACAAAATCATTGATTCATAGAAGGGTTTGGGTTTGAAAGGAACCCCAGAGATCATCTAGTTCCAAACCTCCCCATGGGCAAGGACACTTTCCATTAGACCAGGTTACTCAGAGCCCTGTCCGGCCTGGTCTTGAGCACCTCCATGGGATGGGGAGTCCACAGCCTCTCTGGGCAGCCTGGGCAAAATGACACCATCCTGTTCCTCAGTGAATATTTGGGTAGATTTCTAAAGAAAGGATGCGTTTCGTTACCGGCAGAGAGCCCATTTGGGTTTTTAACCAGTCTTGAGTGATGCAACGTTATGTTCTCTCCAGGCCTGAAATCCTGAAGCAGGAAATCAAGGTGTTCTTCGTGAAGTACAACGACCCCATCTATGTCAAGCTGGAGAAACTGGACATCATGATCCGCCTGGCTTCTCAAGCAAACATTGCCCAGGTCAGCTGAGGGACTTCTCATGTGTTCTGGGAGGGGAAAACCCTCTCCTGGTCTATGCCTGAGGATGTGTGCAGCTACTACTACAGCTGTCTTGGTTTTTAAGCATCGCTGTCCCTGGTACAGTGCTCTTTGCAGCTGTTTAATGGGAGGTGTTGGAGTTTCCTCCATAATTTAAGTGTTCGTGGCACGGTATGTCTTGCATCGTGACCGTTAGGTGGATCTTGTTTCACAGATTACAATTCCAGGAGGAGAGCTGATGGTTCCTGTCAAATGAGTCACTGCCGGTGCTGAGGCTGGAATGAGAGGCTTGTTTCAAGTGAGGGGGGTGTGCCTGTAACAGAGGCACTCAGAAAGGCCAAACATTATTGAGGTGTGAATTTCAAGTTAGTAAAATTGTTAAATGCTTGCACAAGCTAAAAAACCCTTTCTCCTGCTTAACTTGCTTTCAGAGTGGAAATAGCATGAAGCTAAACTGAATTGAGGCTGGTTTACAGTGTAGGTTCTTCTGGTATTTGATGTTGTTTTAATCCAAATTTCTTTGGAGGGAAGTGTTCTCGAGTGCATTCCTGGCCACAAGGCCTAACACTAATGCAGAATGATTAATGCCTCTGGTTACTGCTATTATTGTCCTCTCCTAATTGTCACAGAACAATTTCATGTAATGTGACATTTTTAAGCAGCTCTCTTCAGCTCTCTCCTGATGTTTTTTTGGAACAGAGCAAGGTAATTCATGCCCCTTTTGCGCTGGGGACATGGAAAACGTTTTAAAAATCAGTTTCCCTGAGAATATATTCAGAATTTTCTCTTTACTCTTGGTAGGCTCCATCCCAATTTTAATGCATAATGTTGCGATAATGGGCTGTTTGCGTGAAAGGCAGTGGTGTCTGGAGGGCAGAGTCTGGGATCTGCAGACTAATGAATGAATCTCCTCCTGGTTCTGAAGAGACATAAAACAACACAACTACATCAGGAATATGTCCTGGAATGAGACCTGAGCAGAGCAGCTTCCTCCCACACCCTCCCTGTGCAGCTTGGGGAGACTCTCCATCTCCGTGCCCGTTCCGGACCAAGGCAGCAGGATAGTTCTGGCCAAGGCACTTGGGCAGTGTTTGGAAAGCATGAGCTGCTAAACCCGGGTGCTCCCAGTGCTGTGCAACGTAGATCATCCAGGGAAATAATAAAACTTCAAAACACAGATGTCCCGTCTCCTCCTTGCAGATTTATTTGTCTGCAGTCTGGCCCTTCACGGCCTCTTCATCTTGTCATTGTTCTGAGCAATTTGCCTCCATGAGAGGTTTTTCAAAGAACTGTCTGGCTTTGTGCTGCTCACCTCTCCCTCACCACCTATTTGTGACATCACGATTAAATCCCTGATGTCCTGTTTGAAATAAACTGAGCTTTTGAGGGAATATAAATTACATATGGTCTTTTATTAAAATCGTTTTTTTCTAAGCTAAGTGATTTGTTTAAGACGAAGTAGTTTTTTAGTTGAAGGTCTGTAGGTTCCCAGCAGGTCCTGGTTTAAGCCCTTCTTCAGTTTCCATTAGCAAAAACATTGAGACAAAATAATAACTCTTATTTTTAAGAGGGGAGGTATCTTAACACTGTTATTAATCTCAGTGTAGATGTTCCAGGGTGTCCTCAGATCTCCTCTGCACCTTCTGTTTGGATTCAGTAGGGATCCAAAGGTTCATCTCGGCATAGGAAAGGAGAGATCAAAAACAGTTGTTGCCAAGAGCTTTGCATACAGTGAATGTGTTCTCAGTGTAGTAAGGAATAACATTTATATTTGGCAGGGCTGATTTGCCCCCAGCTTTTGTTCAGGGAAATTTGAAAATAGCCCAAGACAGAGCCCCATTTTGGCTTTGTCCAGGCTAAACCACGTGTGGTCCAAACTGGTGGGTTTCAGAGGTTGGTTGAGGAGTTTGACTGTGTGAGCTCTGGACACGTGTGGTAGCTGTGGAAGAACATCCTGCTCGTGTTCTGGTGTTCAGGTAGCATCACCCGTGAGAGCGGGATGTTCTCTGAGTGACCCAGGGACTCAGCTGGTGTCCTGCCTCCTCAGGTCCTGGCAGAGCTCAAGGAATACGCTACCGAGGTGGACGTTGACTTCGTGCGCAAGGCCGTGCGAGCCATCGGGCGCTGTGCCATCAAGGTTGAGGCAAGTATCTGAATCCTGAGCTTTTCTGTGATCCTCTGCCCAGTGATGGGCTTGGCCACCTTGTTACACCAAGTTTCTTTGCTTCACTGTTGACCATCGAGTGGCCTGGATACGTCACCGGTAGGGGCAGAGCAGCAGCTGAACAACAGGGTTTGCGAGCTGTGAGTGCGTTCACAGGAGGGTGGGGTGCTCCTCTCAGATCTCAGCTTGCAGGCACAGCAAGGCAGGTAATTCATTCCTGATGGGATATTTTCCTGCACTGGCTTCAGTGGAAAAAATGACCACTTATCCGTGAGGACGTCCTTTAATATCTGTGGACTGACCTTTTGAAGGCGGAGGGAGAAAAGATTGTGCAGAGAAACTCTATTATGAAACATTTTGTGTCATTCCTCCCCCCTATTTCAGCTGAATGGAACACACAGGCATAGAATTACAGAGAATTGAGACATTAAGGGCAATTTATTCAAACATAGAGTGACTCTATTTGCTTACTTAGGTCCGTATAACTTGTGGTTTCACTTGGAGTGTGCTCTCTTTGGCCTCGATGCTTATGCAGATAAGTTCCCAGGAACCTCTGCAGTTCTCCAAAACAAATCTGAAATGTCCTCTGCCAGTGGAACGTCCACCAAAATGCTCATAATAAAATATTAATTTTTTTAGTGCTCTCTCCCGTTCATTTCCCTGTAAGTGAATCTGAAACACCTGACAGGAGCTCAGAAATCCTATGAAGAGAGGGAAGACTTATGCTGTGGTATTGGTACTTTTCAGTAAACTGATGACTGAGTACAAAATGTCACATAAGTGGTCTAATTTCAGCTGAGCTCATTTAGCTTTTGCTAAAGTGTGTTCCCATGAGCTTTGCCTGACAGCAGATTTAAGTAATAACCCTGATCATGCCTGGCTTAGTGTGGTGTCAGTGCACAGGTTTCTCTTGTTTCAGCTAAACTACTGCAAGTCTGTGTGTACAGAGGATACCAACTTCTGTGCTCTTGAGAGAATCAACTGCCTGTGCAGCCTTTTCTTCCTTCCTTCTGCTCTTAAAGGCTTATCCCTGCCAGGGACTGTCTTTGAAGCCCCATAGAGCAGGTGGCTGCTGTTTCTGTTTCATGTCTGCAGTTCAAAATACCAAAGTGCTCCTTCCATGTTGTGTCCAGGCGGGAGGTTGTCTGGATGGAGCCACAGCAGTGACAGTAGAAAATCCCCCTGAGCATGGAAAAGGGCTACAGAGGAGTTAAAAGAAGCTGGTGACAAGCCCTTTTTGTAGCTGTGCTGTGCTGGGGGGGGGTGGGAGTTTGCTTTAGTTCTCAGCAGGGACATTCTCACTAGGATTTGGCCATGTGTCTGTCCTAGTTTCACATGGGGAGGTGGTATATTCCTGAGGTATGAAGGTGTTTTTAGAAGTCTTTACCCCTTCCCTGTCCCTGATACCTCGACAGTCATGCAAAGGACTAATAATAATGTCCAGCAAATTCACAGTGACCCTCAAACTGGAATTGTGTCTCTCCATAAGTAGTGGTAACCTTGATTTTTTTAGCACTGCTCCATGAAGACGCTGCTGCTAAAGATGAGTTCTGTTTCCCGCTCTGACAAGAGCCAGATTTAAAGAGGGCAAATATAGAACAACTCATTACAGTGTCCTCATCTCCAGGTTAATCCCTGTCCCCAGTGCATCTGTGTTTACTAGAGGCTGTTTATTCTGTGAGTTATGACTAATAGAAGAGCATACTCAGCCATCAGTGTCCAAGTTCCCAAGGCTTAGAAATCTGCTTTTTGACACAGGACACAGCCGGTGGGAGCTGTTGATGAATGAGCATTCACAGAGCATTTCAGCCCTGCCTTCAAGGATTCTACCTTTTGTCTAATTGTCTCTCCTAAGAGAGGAAGGCAGTAAGTATTTTTGTCTACTCTGAGGTGCCCCATAGAGGAAACGTGGTGTTTGTGCTGGCAGTGCTCATTTTGGACGTGGAACCAATACCCGTGTTGAGTAGTAAGGCTGATGGATTTTGCCCAGGCTTGAGTGATCATCTTGGTTTGGGGAGTGTCAGGGTATCATCATCATTTTGCATGGATAGGGCTGAACTGTTGATAGCTGGGCTCAGAGTTAGCTTGGGTGTGACCACAGCAAACCATGTGGTGTTGAGCATCACTCTGCTCCTTTCACAGCACTAGATGAAGTCATCGTGCCAGGCTTAGATTGTAAGGAAAACAAGCACCGCTCCCGTGGGAAAAGGAAATGAAGTGGATGCAGTAAGAATAGGGATTCCTCTGGAGCAAAGGAGAAGCAGAAGGAGCCATATTACAGGGAGATTTGTCTTGTTTCCAGGAGATTCTGCCAGCAGCCTGGTTCTTAGAAATCATTGAGGCTTGTGGCTGAATGTTGATGTGTGATGTGCTGCTTTGGTAATCATGTGGGCTTTCATTTGATTTCTGCAGAAAAACAAAGCAATTTTGACTTTGGTTTGTTGTCCTTCCTCACTCCAACTTGAAAGCTGTTCTAGTTGGGGCCCTCTTTCATCAGTTTGCAGAGTACTGCAGTCCCCAAGGATGTCCACCTTCAAAAAGCAATGTGTTTACAAGGGGTGGGGAGAGCTGAGGTCTATTTTGTTAGAGGGACTGCTCTTCTGGGCATGTGCCCACATGACTGCTCACTTTCCGAGGGACCATTGGGCTGAAAATCATTGCTGCATATTTCAAAGTGGTTGTTGTGTTCTTCCTGGAAAAATCATGCTTCAGAGTGTAAAGAAAAGAAAACTAAGCCTTAATTTGCTTTTCCCTGAATTCTGCAGCTCTTGAAGCTTTGCTGGTTGTAGGCTCTGACAGGACTGCAGTGCTTACTGCCAACAGTGATGGGTGCTGCAGGGTCTGTGGAGTGGAGCTGGCTTGGGAGAGATTTACCCCCTTAAGGTCACTTGTTAAAACATCTGGTAAAAGGATGAAGAGATGAAATTGCAAGCCCTGAAGCATCAATCTCGCAAGGACTTTGAGCAGGGCTCCCACTGAGAGCAAAGTCGGACTCTGTGGAGCCAGGTCCATGGTCAGTCTCCATGAAGTGGAAGAGTCTTCGAGGTCATAGACCTTGAATCTCTTCTGGAGCAGAAGAGATCAGAGAAGGGCACTTTGCCATTTCACTGCCTCCGCAGTGGCATAGTACCTCTAAAGCTGTGCTAAGGAGGGAGAGGCATCATAAAAAGAATATTATACCAATCACACAGTTTTATGTGATGCTTCTCTTTACTCTGACACCAGTTGTATTTTCTGTATGGTGTAAATTTCAGGGAAGAGTCGTATGACTTACTGCCGGTTTGCAAAGATGAGTGAATGCTGGTTTAGGGTGTCTCCTCCCTTGTCTGATCCCCAGGCCAGCATGGTCCCTGTTTGTGCTGGCAGGCCCTGTGTAAGACATACCACCTAGAGTCGGGAGGGCAGGAAATCACCATGAGGCTTTAGTCCAAATTTTTGATCCAAATTCAGCTTTAGAAGTCTTGAGGTTTGCCCTTGAGATTTCTGCCCATTCTCAAAAAACTGATTCCTGTGACTGAAATGCCATTTCATTCCTCCTCCTCCTCCTGCCCAGGCTTCAAGTGCTCTGTAAGTCAAAGGGACTGTTAACTCTCTGAAATTGAAAAGTCCACCTACGTTGCTATTGTTTGTGCCCTACAGCGTTTGTCTCAATCCCGAATGCTTTATGAATGTTCTGCCTCGGCAGTGTCGGGAGCAGGCTGCTTCTCAGATTAATCACCAGCTGTGTAATGAGGCTTCACATGTGCTCTGCTAATGGCCAAACCACTGTCCTTATTGGAGACTCTCTGGTGCTGAAGTTGGTTGCACCTGTGATGTCCTGCCTCGCTGTGCTGTTTGGGAATAGACCTCCCTGAATTATTTGCCTCTTAATTCCAGTTCTGCTTCCTGGAGTGTGACAGTGTCCAGTCCTCGTTATCTTTTTCTTTGAACTAATTAATGTGAAAGCTGCATTAGCAACAGCTGAATTTCTATTTTTAGCTGTATCTTCACGTGTTGTTAGTGACCTCACCCCAAAAGTACCGAACCTCTTGCTGCTGTGAGCTGCTTTTTGCTGCTGTTCCTGCAGTGTGATTGCCAGCAGGGTTTTCTCCTGCCTTACAGCTTCTCCAGCCAGGAATCTCTGTCCAAACTCTCCCAGCTCTGATTGCCCAGCTTGGGAAATTCAAGAGATCTCACTTGGTGGCCTGTTTAGCTGCTCGCCAGCAAGAGGGTGATAAAAAGAGCAGTGTAGGTCTCCCATGTGGTGACCCAGCTATCTACTGGCATGGTTGCTTCAGACTTAATCTTTGCAGGAGCTGGAGTCAGCTGGTATCTCCACAAGCATTTATCAACCTGTGTTTTTTTCCTGGATACAGTTGGTAGCTACTGTCCTCTTTGTTTTCCCGCTCGGGGCCTTTCCTCATAGACATGCCTCGTTCCTCAGTGTGTGCTGTGGGCTCAGGAGTGTTTCTGGAGCTCTTTTAATTGCATTTTTCTGCTCTCTCCAGCAATCTGCGGAGCGCTGTGTGAGCACACTGCTGGATCTCATCCAGACCAAGGTCAACTACGTGGTGCAGGAGGCCATCGTGGTCATCAAGGACATCTTCCGCAAGTACCCCAACAAGTACGTGGAAGTGGTGTAAGGTTTTCTGGGAGCCCTTGACTGCTCTCACTCAGCATGGCTTACCAGGGCTCTGAAGCCAAGGTGGGAGCAGTGTCCGTTCTGATTCCACTCCTAGTTTAGTAGGATTCAGATGTTTGCTCTAGGTGAGGTATTGACCTGACTCATTATTAGTTGGAATCGAAAGCTTTTCCTTCCCCTCCACTCCATATGGATGCTGAATAGAAGCCTTACTCAAAAGCCAGTAAAGCTCTTGCAGAGAATGCCAGAAGGAAAATTTGGCCAAGTTTACATCATCAGGCTTTTCTGGTTTTGCTCATATCTCCTCTATGAGTCTTACATACAGAGCCGTGAAAGGTTCATGGCTCTCCTGCTCTGAGATCCTCGTCAGGTTGTGTCAAACAAAACACTGCTGTCTTTCCTCATCGAGTGTTTTCTCTGGTTTGGGCAGAACTCAGCTTTTTTTGTTTGTTTTTTTGCTGTTACTGCAGTAAGGTTTTGTCTCCTCAGCTATGGAACAGCAGCAGTGTTTTTTCAGCAGAGACTTGATGATCACCTAAAAAGTAATATGGGACATTGCAGGCCTCTCTGGCAATTTCTGCTGTCAGTAACAAGACAGATTGTCTGCTTGAGACAGGGAAACCCACGCTCAGGAACAGGGGAAGCTAAATTAGTGCGGGGTATTGTGTGTTTTACAGTAAAGCCTTTGGGGAAGTGTAATATCCAGTTCAGAGTTACCAGTCTGAAGACTCCAGTGAGGCTGCAGGATCTGATTCAGATGCATGGGCTGAATTGTTGGATCAAACGTTCCCATTAGCAAACAGAAAGTGAGGCAGCTTTGTCTTGCATTCCACATCTGAGTGGTCTTTCTGATGAACTAAACTGCAAAGACCCTGTGAGATCTTAGTGCTCAGCTTGGAAAAAGAAAAATCCTGGGGATATCCTTCTGTAGTTAAATGAAAATGGAAATGCAAGATATTTAGTGCAGGAGTCCCTGGAGAATGATGTGGGCAGAAATGGAGTTAGACAAGTCCAGTTCACCCCAGTAATCCACCTGTACTCTGACAAATCAGGTACGAAAGCATCATTGCCACTCTGTGTGAGAACCTGGATTCCCTGGATGAGCCAGATGCCAGAGCTGCCATGATCTGGATAGTGGGTGAATATGCAGAAAGAATTGACAATGCAGATGAGCTGTTGGAGAGTTTTCTGGAGGGCTTCCATGACGAAAGTACTCAGGTAAAATTGCATTGTGCATCTTATCTGTAATGTTCCATGCAGTGTGTTAATGGCATGGACAGTAAATATCATTCAATGAAAGCTTCAATATTTGGCTAAAGAAACCCTCTGAGAGCTTGTAGATTACTCTGTTGCCCCTGTCTCCAAAACTTCTCCTCTTGGAAGGATAAGGCAGAACTGGAGGGGTTTCTAGATGTTTCATACTTCCTGGGGGAATAACTCTACTAGGGACCAGAACACAGAGAGGAATAGTGATGTGATGCATCACAGTATGACACAAACCTCAGTGTGATGCTCAGGGACTTGTCTGTGAAAGTGTTTTGCAACAGGCAAGAGTCTGAGTCTCGCTGTGCTGGGTTTCACTGGCAAAGAATAGTGTAATGCTGTTATGAAACTCAAGTTTTACATCAGTAAAGGATGTGGAGACTTGCAAGATGTTGCTAAAGCATGGATGAATTTTCTGTTCCCTGTTGTGTCCCTTTCTCAGGTGCAGCTCACCCTCCTGACTGCTATAGTGAAGCTGTTCTTAAAAAAGCCTTCTGAGACACAGGAGCTGGTTCAGCAGGTCCTCAGCCTGGCCACCCAGGTAAGCCAAGATATCCTGTGATCCAGAGCCCTCCAGACACTCTGCATCCTGCTGTGTGGTGTCTCCCATCTGCCAGGCCAGTCAGCTTTGCAGCAGATGGGACTCAAGGGTGTTCCCCTCTCTCCCAAAGAGACTCCATTTTAAGAGCTGCTCTGTGCCTCTTGCCATCTGCAGTCTGCCCTCTCCTTCTTAGCTCTTGCTTTATCCAAATTCCTCCCCTATTCCCACACTAAATGGAAAGTTAGGGGCACGGTGGAGTTACCAAGAAACCAGAATGCTTTCTCCTTGAAGGTGACTTGCAGTTAAAACATCTGGAGCTGTGAGAGAGAGGGGAAAGAGCCTGGCAGTGACTTTGTTCTGTGAACAGCAGAGTTTAGGCAGTGCTATGAAAAGGAAAGAACTGGAATTCGGGGTTTTTCCTTTGTCCTTGGATGCTGTCAACCAATGTGGCAGCTTTGCTGGAGGCTGTAGCAGTGGGTTAAGATCACGGATTCATTATGCATGAGGTGCTGAGTTACGAGCTCAGATCACTGCAGGCGAGGCTGGGATTGAGCTGGCAGACCCAAGTACTGTAGTTCCGGAGGACAGAAGTGGAGATGTCCTGGTGGCAGGGGTGGCTGAGACCTCAGCCAATCTTCCTGCCATTCCCTGGCTGTAATGACTGGGGTAAACAGCCCCAAAAAAGCAGCTCCTCTCCAGGCCTGCTGTGTCAAGTGACAAAAATAGTCTCCCAGCTGAATGGGCTGCAATTCTGAGCAGGAAACCTGGCATCAGTCATCAGCTGGCCTTCTTGATCCTCTGTGCTGCAAGAAATCATGGCTGTGAACTTATTAGTACTTAAAACTTTTATTCATCCTTTTGAGGAGTTGCACTGGTCAGCAGCAAGAAACCCATGGCCTGCTTTTCTTGCTTCAAAACCTGCTTTTAAGGCAGGATCTGAGCTGCTCTTCAGAGAGGAGTGGGCCAAGGGCTTGCTGTATCATTTGCCTGAGCCAACAGAAGAAAGGTACTAAGTGTTAAAACCCACTGTGCTGAGTCACAAAACACTTAATGGCACCCTAGGAGTATAATAGGCGTCTGTTTTTTCTCTGTTTGTCACAAATGTTGATTCAGTCTGGGTTCTTGTATTTTATATGAATAGTAAGTCAACGTAGGATAACTGGCTGTAAAACACTCAAAAGCCTTACGTTTCAAGGTCTGATTTCTAGGTGGAGGTGCTGGTTTTCACTTGAGTGGGTGAGTAATTACACGTGTGTTTCTTTCCCCAGCTTAGGTATTGTTGCACTTTGAGCGTCTGGGGGTATGTCTGCACAGCAAACTGCAGGTGTGATTGTAGCAGGAGCCGGTTTAATCCAGCCAACAGTGGCAAAAACAGTAGTGAAGCAGGTGGGGATGGCAGGGACACAGATGTGTAGCAGGGATGAGGTCCCTGGCAAGCCCATAACAGACCTCTACATCCCCATTGCTGTTGCGGGTCTGGCATGGGTGGGGAGCTGAGCTCATTGGTATGCAGACCCTGGAGAGCAGAGAATTCGGAGAGAAACTGGGAAAGGGAAGATCTGAGCCTCTTGTTTCAGGAGGTTTACTAAAGTTTCAGATCTGTTTATTTGGCTGTGGAAAGAAACAGCCAGTCTTGAATCTGTTTGTGCCTGCGAGTAGATGGAAACACGTGGTCTGCCTTGCAGAAACGCTCCTGCTCTTGAGCTGCTGCTGCAGGCAGGATGTGGAGCGTCTTGTAGGGATTGTTAGGGATTGTGGGGATTGTTAAGGGTGTAAAGAGTCAACCGTCAAACAAAATCAGCACTGCAGAGACAGTGTCTGAGACAACAGGTAGATTTATCTGGGCCCTTACAAGCAAAACGAGCTTAGCTCAGTCTCATTCCAAATAGAGGTTTTATTGTGTGCCTGAGGATGTTGAGACAGACAGCAGAGAGGCAGGTTCTGACAGGTCAGCAGCAGCATGAATGAGATCACAGAAGGGGAAAAGAAATAACAAGAGGAAGGTTGGTGATATGATATATGATATATTGCTGGAATTGTATGGGGGAAAAAAACCCTCAAGAAACATTTATCCTGTTATTCTGCTGACGTGGGGGTTAAAAATCCCAGGTCTTGTTTGCATGAGCAGTTCAAACATGTTGCACTGCAACATAAAACCACAGCACCTCCCTCTCCCTTGAACATTAGCTGCAGATCATCCCCACTCACTTTGCTGCTCTGGGCAGAGCTGCTCAAAGAGGAGAGAAATAATTAGCACTTCATGCAGAGGCAAAAGTATCTGCAGGAAAACGAGGGTATTATTGACAGCTGGAGAACTGATGAAGTATCCTAAGTGTGTATCATTAACATCTTTCCATACTTCATTAGATAACTAAAAGGCAGGATAAATAAGATCTCTTTTGGTGTAAGGAATATGGCTTATTAAGATGTAGCTCTGCAGCATCTTTTTGTCCAGCAGTGCCCTTGGGTAAGTCATGTATTTCCAGGAATCTTGGATCATTATTCAGTATTGTATCTCTACT
Organism: Oxyruncus cristatus; assembly: GCA_013399855.1. Taxonomy (NCBI): domain Eukaryota; kingdom Metazoa; phylum Chordata; class Aves; order Passeriformes; family Cotingidae; genus Oxyruncus; species Oxyruncus cristatus. Next base: position 681,324 of record VXAY01004701.1, on the reverse strand, counting down.
CTGAGTATGTGAAGGAGTGATTTTTCACTCACATTCTTTTCTTCTGTCCACACCCCCTTGGAGTTCTCCTAATACTTATTATTATATCAAGTGGCAGGAGAGTTTAGAAAGCAGTTGAGAGCTCTGTGATTTGGGGCGATTGTGGGATATATAAAGTCTTTGCTCCTTGACCAGCCGAGAAGGAAGCCAGGCGTTAATACTCTGGTTCTCAATTTTTATTTTAGGATGTTCATCACAACAAACAGCTCGTAACATCACTTTGAGACTAGTGAGTGTCGCTGCTGGGGGTTGGGGTTTTTTAATCCAGCAGAATCACTGCTAAGAAAAATAAAGTGATTACAGGCCTTAGTTCACTTCAGACCCGTGAGTGATGTATTGCTCTGTCTCAGGATTCTGACAACCCAGACCTGCGGGATCGCGGCTACATCTACTGGCGCCTTCTTTCCACGGATCCCGTGACTGCCAAGGAAGTGGTTCTCTCGGAAAAGCCGCTGATTTCCGAGGAGACCGATCTGATCGAGCCCACCCTGCTCGATGAGCTGATCTGCCACATCGGGTCTCTGGCTTCCGTGTACCACAAACCCCCCAACGCCTTTGTGGAGGGGAGCCACGGCATCCACCGCAAGCACCTGCCAATTCACCATGGGAGGTAAGCTCAGGCAGCCACAGGGATAATGGGTTGCCTGGTTCTTTCTAGCAAACAGTCCAAAAAGATCTTTTAGAACACTCTAGTGGGATTTTATTGGTAAGTATAAGGGCTTGCAGGTCTTTCAAGGGGCCGTTCCGTTGTCGAAGGTTATCCTGGGGATGTAGTTTCTGAATTCCTGGGTCAGAAGACACAGGAAGTATCGAAGTTCTTATGTGAGGAGGAGCTGTGATGTTTTTTAAGAAGACATTGGCTATAAGTGCTCTTGACATGAGAGACTGAGTTAAAAAGCAGAAGCTTTGGATAAGGGTGGAGTCACCTTTGATGCAGGGGCTTACTTTAGTGGGAGGAGGACTAGAGGAAGAACAGACATCTTTCAGAAGATGATTTTGTAAGAGCTTTTGCTTCAGCAACAGCACAGCTTTAGGAGCCTGTCTCCTGGAACACAGTATCAGTTTCTTGGAGTGGCCAAGTAAAGGGATCCTTCGCTGTTGGAATATGAAGTGGAGAAGGATTGGTAAAACCCCCTTTCTCACTTGGTGCCTATGAGACAAGGGGAGTACAAAAGCCATCAAAGCCCCATCACTGAAAACTGTTAGAGCTTAAAAGAAAATGGGTAGACTGATATCTGTCTAACCCTTGGGAGGTGGGGGGAAATGCTTTGGCATATTGCCTGGAGCTTTAGTGCTTCCCTGTGATCACAGACCTGGAAGCAGGTTGGATCTGCAGGTGCAGGCAGTGCAGCAGTCCCTGGCTGCAGAGGGGTTGCTATTGAGCTTGTTCCCATGGTCCCTCATTCAGGTGAGCAGTGCTATTTGCACTAATGGTATTAATTACACAACTGAGTGTGCTCTGCAGCAGGAGGCAGAGTATCCAGGCTTACCTCTTAATAATATTCCCAAAGTGACATTTGGAGTGCTATTTTTTGCCGTTGCACTGATAAATCAGTGTGCGATGCTGCTTCTTTTCTATTTTCTGACACCACTTCTCTGCTATTCTTAGCAACTAAAGCTATTTCTGTGGTGACTGGCTTTGGGAAGCCGAGTTGTTTTCTCCCTGCCTATGAAACCAAGTCTGGCTGCACTGACCCAGAATCAGCAAACACGAGTCTACCAGTTGGACACGGAAAGCAGTGGCCGCTTTCCTGCCTCTCCTAGTCGAAGATTTGACTCCAAATGAGCTGGGGTAGCTTTGGTCTTTGGTGTTATCAACCTTCCTGTACACTGTTATTTCAGGTGACTACAGAGGGAAACATTTTAGGGGATTTAGCTCAAGGAATTCAGCTTTTTGAAGGAGTAGTTTTTTACTAGCTCGTTGCATATACTGTGTACGTACTTGACTCTCGTAGCTCATGCTCTGTCTGCCGACCTTAAATCTGTTCTGACTGTAGCAGAACCATTGCTTCAGCATAAACCCTCCAGGCCTCAATCAGCAGTGTTGAGCTGGGGGAAGGTCTGAAGGGTGCTCCTACTGATCATACTGATGCAGTGCTGGAGCCCATTTGGTAAATTAAAATAAGTGGAGTTAATGGCACGCTGGGCTTCTCCAACAGGAGCTCACCTCGTAAAGAGGCCCCATTATTGGGGTTTTCTGCATCAGTGTAAGGCAAGTTAAGGGTGTCCAGTGGAACATAACCACCTCACCTGATTGTTTGGAGTTATCTTCTTAACTCGTGCACTCCAGTAATGACCATTCTGGTGGCTGAAGTGTCTGCTAGAGACTGAGGTTTTCCTTCAGATTGCACCGTGAGATAGAGGTGAAAAAGCATGGAAGTGTGGACATGTCCACAGTGAATGTGGCTTGAGAGTCAAGACAACGTTGTCTTGAGTGGATTGGCAGAGGTAATTAGATGAATGGTGCTCTCCTGGGTATAAGCCTTGGAGTAGTTACTTATGGCTGGCAGAATTCACTGCATTGCTTTTTGATTCATTTGATTTCCATTCAAAGCAAGGACAGGTTTCTTTCAGCTCTGTCAGCTGATGGGAAGACCCATTGAACAGCTCACAGATGGTGAAATGTTCCTGCCTCTTCAGCGGGCCGAATGTCACAGAGTTGCAGATTTATCCTGAGGATGGGGGAGAAATCTGATCGCTTGGCAGTGTTTGCTCGTGTGGTGGCTCCCAGCCCCCCTGCTCAGCCGTAATTCAGCTGGGAAATTTGGGAAGATGTTTACAGGGCTCCTGGGAGGAGTCTCTATCCCCCTGTTTCACAGGTGGCTGCAGGAAATTTTTGATTCTGGTTCTCTCTGTGCATTTCTTTGTAAAACCCAACATCTGGGAACTGCTGGAGGCTGAATTCACATGGGCAAACCCAGCTGTTACCCACTGCCCAAGACTGTGAGGGGCAAAGCTTGTATCAAGACTTTTTGCCCTTTATAACGCACATATTCTGTATTAATTTTTTCTTTCATATAAAATTCAGAGTTGTTTGGCTTTTTTTTTTATACAAATCTCTTTAAAGAGACCCATTCTCCCCAAACGGGGTTTTGTTTTTTAATACAAACTGACTTCGCTTTGTCCTTTCCTAATTTCTTGTTGGGTTTTGGGGCAACGGGAGTTACACAAGACCTTGAGGGATTTCTCTGTCTCCATCAGGAGAAGGATGAGTAAGTGTTGAAGAGGTGTAGTGTTAAAGGGATTATAGACTGGGAACGAACCAAGTGGCTCGTAATGTGCCTCTGCTTGGAGCTGCTGTTCCTCCCCTTCCCAGGGTGGGGGTGGGAGTGGATCACGGTAACCACTTGCTCTTCAAAAATGTTTCAGTGAGCGGTTCAGCACACTCAGCAGTCTCCCTGCTGAAGGCAGAAGCAGAAAGGACAGCTAATATTAGCATTATTTGGGGTCTAAAGCTTTTAATGCAAAGAAGCTTTCAGTGCTTGCTGCTGCCTGGTAACTAATTCATTCAGCAGTCCTTATGCTCCATCTTTTCCTCTTGGCACTGAAGTTGGGAGCAGCTTAGACTCTGTGGCTGAATCTTTTCCCCTCAGCAGCTGAATAAGGATAAGGGAATTCTGGCTACTCAGAACCAGGAGCTGCAATCCTTACAGAAGAGCCCCAGTGTTAAACACCTTGTCAGGACACTAATTCCCACAGCGTTTGTGCGCAGTTACCTGTTGGCTGCAGCTGCAAGAACATGAGCTGGAAATCATTTTATCACTTACTGCTGGCAACAGGGTACAGAATGGATGTTAATTATCTAAAATGAACAGCTCTGAATTTAAAGAATAAATACAGTGGAGTGAGATCTTCAGGAGCTACAGTCAGTTACTTCCCCCCCACACACACATACACCCTTTCTTGTTATAAAATTCAGTGACAAGTGAATGTAAATGGTAGCCAGACTGCATATGATGAGAAATTTTGGAAGCTGTATAATGAGCATTTCTAGACTAGCAACTAGGATGCCTGCTAACTCAGAGAAAAGGAAATTATTGATAGAAGGGAGGAATCAATTTTAGATGGAGGTTTTTAATTAGGAAAGAGTTGTGGAGCTTGTTGCTGGTCAGTAGAAGGTGATTAATGGAGATGTATGGGGAGTGGTGGAGTTTGCACTGGTTAGAGTGAGGGCTCACTGATGTTATCAATGTTAGGTTGATAACATTCTCTGGGGAAATCTGAAATATGGTTCTTAGGCCCAGTGGGCTGAAAATCATCTCCATAGGTTTATTCTGAGCTGGGAAATACTTTATTTTCAGTGCTGTAGTCCATGTGGTACTCATGGCTCACTGTTTTGGATGGGTCTGTGATTATTCAGGTGGGCAGGTCCCACACCTTGGAAGATTACCTTTGCTGGGCTGAAGACCATGCACGATGCTTGGGAAGTCTTTGTGCTCCAAGTATGTGGTGAAGAACCACGTGCCATAACAGATTGCCTTGTGTATCAGTGGGCAGGCCACTGCTGGGGTAAACTTTGGACTGGCTTCTGCTTGTCTTGCTGTGTTTCCCCATGCTGGGAATCCGAAGCTGGAGACCACAGGTGGCTGATGTCTCTCTCCTCTGCTTCTTGTCCCACCTCCTGTAGCACCGACGCAGGCGACAGCCCTGTGGGTACGACGGCCACCACCAACCTGGAGCAACCACAGGTCATTCCATCCCAGGGAGACCTCCTGGGAGACCTCCTCAACCTGGACCTGGGGCCCCCCGTGAATGTTCCCCAAGTGACCACCATGCAGATGGGTGCTGTGGACCTCCTGGGAGGAGGGCTGGATAGCTTGGTAAGCAGCATCCTCGTTAGCTGGTGTGAAATAACTGGAGCTGTGCTTATCTCTGCAAAGCCTTGATTATTTGTGCTTTTAATGTTTGGATCACTGAGCTCCCAGTGCCGAGTCCTGAAACTCCAAAAGGATTTAACCACTGCTATTGTACCAACTTCCAGCAGGTTTTTCCTGCTATAAAATGGATGTTGCTGCATGCTGTAGAATCCCCATGGTCAGTGGATATATTTGTTCTGTGCTCTTTCCATGTAAAAGAAAACCAAAAAGTGGTTTTAAGCACGTAAAGTGTTTCACTGCTTTGCATTTGATTCAGGCTCCCTTTCAAGAAGGCATTTACTCCACCCAGTTCCCAGCCCTCCTGAATTTCGGTGCAAACCCTGTGTCATCTCATTTTTATATGTCATGACTTAATATGGGTGGCATTTTAATTGCAGTGAGGTCAAGAGGGAAGCACTCTGTGTAGTCCTCCCCGTGCCACAGCTGCTCACGAGGTACCTGCCCTGGTACTACCAGGGTCAGGCTCCAGTGGGGAGTAATCACACCTTTTTGTGCTCTGGGGAGTGAGCTGGGCATGACCTGCAGTGAGGAAAATCACTTGGCAGGGAGACAGCAGCAGTGGAGAGGTCTTATGCCGGGTATTAAGAGGTGGTGATTGTAATGATGAGCCTGGGAGCTGTTCCCGTGGAGGGGAGCACAGCACGCCGGTCCCCAGCTCCCTGGTGACTTCCCTGCAGGGGAAGAAGCACTCTTGGATATATTTGCACTGTGTAACCTGGATAAGGCTGCCCCAGTGAACAGAGCTGGGTGTTTTTTCAGACCTTCAGTGGATTTGTCTTGCTTGAGGTTTGGGTTGTAGTGAGCTGGATTGGGTTGTCTCTGCCTGGTTTAGGTGGTTTCAGTTCTGAGTCAAGCTCTGAATGACAGAGGTAGGAGGCAGCTGGATGAACCCCAGTGCAACAAATCCTTGTTTGTCAAATACATATTTTTTTAAGCTGCCATAACCTTATTAAAGCAGACACTAAACTCATTTCCAGCTCTCCGTGAGCTAATGAACTGGAAACAATCTAACCCTTAATGGCACTGGCATTCTCAGAGGTCAGATGTGCTTCAGCCTCTGTGCTGACCAGCGGTTTGTTTGGTCAGTGGGGTGGCTGCTCTTACACCGGGCAGTGTCTCAGTGGGGATCAGGGAAATGGTCAAGCTGGAGGTGCTGGGAAAGCAGACAGTGAGCCCAGAGCCCTGTGCAGCCTTTCCCTGCATTGCAAGACGTGCCCCTAAGAACCTGGGGTTGGTAATTGTGTAAAGGCATTGCAGAGGATGGTGCTGTCTGTGGTGGCAGAGAATGGTTAGCACTTAAATTCCTCTGTCTATGCTGCTTTCCAGGCCTCCTGTAGTAACCCTATGTTTCTCATTAGTGTCAGACAAATAAATGGACACAGTAAAATTAAAACTTGGTTTTGGGAGAAGAACTGTCTCGCAGGTGGCATTATTGGGCTTAATTTAGTGACCTGCTTTGACAGTAGAGCTGTTAGTTGATATGGTCCCACGCTTTTACTTAATATTTTCCTCAAGCCTTAAGTAAATCCGTGGAGCTGTGGAGTGTGATCTGACAAAATGATCCTGTCTGGATGGGGAGTAGCTGTGCCTCGGGCTGCACAGCCCAGCACTGTGTCAGCTAAGTTACTGATGGGGGGTGAGCACTAAACCAAACGTCTGAATGATGGAGGGGTTTTTGATGTTGGGTGATTTCTGTTGAAGTGCTGTTGCGTCAAATGAATCAAAGCTCTGCCTTTTCCTTCCCTAGTGCAGATGTTGCAGATGACACCAAGTTGGCCCGAGGACAGGAAGGCTCTGCAGAGGGATCTGGACAGGCTGGATCTTTAGGCTGAGGCCCAGTGGTGTGAGGTTCAACAAGGCCAAGTACTGGGTCCTGCACTTGGAGCAGCCCCATGGAGTGCTCCAGGTGTGAGGCAGAGTGGCTGGAAAGGTGCCCAGTGGAAAAGGACCTGGGGGTGCTGGTGACAGTGGCTGAACATGAGCCCAGGTGGTCAAGAAGGCCAGTGGCACCTGGGCTGTATCAGCAATAGTGTGGCCAGGCAGGACCAGGGCAGTGACCGTCCTCCTGCACTGGGCACTGATGAGACCACACCTCAAATCATGGGATTAGTTTTGGGCCCCTCACGACAAGAAAGACATTGAGGGGCTGGAGCATGTCCAGAGGAGGCAACAGAGTGGAGGAAGGGGTTGGTCTGATGAGGAGCAGCTGAGGGAGCTGGGGGGTGCTCAGCCTGGAGAAAAGGAGGCTCAGAGGGACCTTCTCACTCTATACGACTCCCTGACACGAGGGTGTAGGTGGGAGTTAGTCTCTTCTCTCAGATAACAGGTGACAGGATAAGAGGGGACAGCCTCAAGATGTGCCAGGGGAGGTTTAAATTGCATATTAGGAAAAATGTCTTCACTGAAAGGACTGTCCAGCCCTGACATAGCTGCTCAGGGCAGTGGTGGAGTCACCAACCCTGCAGGGATTTAACAGACACTTTTTAATGTGACACTTGGGGACATGGTTTAGTGGTGGCCTTGGCAGTGATGCATAACTGTGTAGAGGTCTTTTCCAACCTAAATGAGTCTATGATAATAAGCCTAATTAGTGAATGAGTGTGATCTGTATCTTTGTTCATTGTTGTGGGCATGTGTTTAACAAGCATCAAGCTGGCTTAACCCTAACCTGGTATTAGCCAAATTGCTGGGCAGTGTCTCTGGGCTGCATGACTCACCAAGAGGGTTGGGATTTGAATCTTAGGCTAATATTAAGCCGCATTTGTGCAGTGCCATCCCCTCTTCTACCCCCTTTTCTTTGGAGGGGTTGTCTGACTTCAGAGGGAGGCTCTTGCAATAAAAGTCCCAACAGGACTAACCCAGAAAGACCAACAGCAGCTTTAACTTCCATGGCAAATGTCATTCTGCATTTCCGTTTCTTAAACTGGAGGGTGTTATTTTTAATGCCAGGCATTTAAATAGAGACTATGTGGTGTAAAACTAGATAAACACCAAATTAATATTGTTCATTTGAATTTTCCTCAGCATTGCTAGATATTTATCCCCATGACCAGTGGGACTCCAGCTGCTTGAGAGGTTAATTTATTTATTGAGTAAATCTTATTTTATCTCCACAGTGAGTTCTGTAATTGGTATTAAATGTAACATGCATGCACAGATGCTGAGCATGTGTTAACAATTAAAAAGAGAAAAAGGCCTTTTAGTACAAAGGCAAGATATGGTTTGCTCATAACCAGAGCAGACTTGCTGTAGGACATATGGAAAGCTGTTTTTTAGTGAACAAAGCCAGTCTAGGTTGTTGCCCCTGTTTGCCACCGTGGGCAGATCTAGTTCTTCTCTGCTTAATTTTCTTTTCCATAAAGTGGTGACTAAGCCCGTTTTTAGAGAACTGTTTGAGATCTCCAGCTCAGCAGTGTAAAGCAGTCATACCAGCCACTCCCGTGGGAGAAACAAAACTTCCTGGGACAGCAGATTGCTGGATGCAGAGCTTTGTGCAGTTTGATGCTTTATCCCCTCAAAGGCAGCTCTCAAGTGGCTGAACTTCACGTGGGTTACAGGCACCCTCCCAGCTCCTGTTGGCTGTCGGTGCAGTGCTTTGCAGGATGTCTGTCTGTGCTGACATGAGCTGGGGTCATTTTGCCTCTAAACCTTTTTTGTGTGTTTGTTTGCTCTGAAAATCCACGGAGCATGTGAGTGAGAGCTCTGTGCTGCCCAGCACATCCTGCAGCTCCCTGTGAGCCCGTGCATTTAATGGGAGCAGGGCACCGTGGCCAGGAGCCAGGGAGGCTGGCTTGAAACCCAGGGGCAGAGCAGTAAATCTGTGGGAGTAGGCAGGCTTGGATAGCCTGTTATGTAAGGGTTTTATTTAATGCTCGAGCCACTCATCTACAAGAATATTATTGATTCAAGACTGGCAGCTGGTCAGATTGATTTATGTCCTTCGTTGAAAAGCCGTTTGATAAATACTGGTTATCTGCAGTTTTCTCTACTACCTGGACTGGTTTGGGCTGTTCCAGGTGGAGCTGTGCCCCTCTGTGTTGGATATAGGGGGGTCTGACCCCAAGGTTCCCTTCCCTGCAGTTCAGGGCTGTGTCCCACCCCTGTGCTTGGCTCTGAGGTGGGATGGAGGGTGCAGCAGCTCACCCTCTCCCCCGGGGTGTCCTGAGCTCCTGGCGCCTGGCAGCCTGGGAAGCAACCCCTGCTTCTGCAGCCCTGAGTGCCTGCCTCATCCAAAAGGGGCTACTGGTGTCACTCCCTCCCTGTCTGACAGCTTTCAAGTGGAGAGTTCAAAGTCTGGCCTCAGGGGACAACCTCCTGGCTTGTTGGGGTTGATTAGGGACTCGCCAGTGTTTTATAAAGAAACCCTTAAGCTGGTGTTTCATATAGTCAGAGTTGTGGAAGCCCAAAAGCAACCTTGGAGCCAGATTCCTCTCCTGGCTCTGCAAGTGACTTGCTGTGTATAATTTTAGGAGAGGTACTTCCCTTACCCTTTCCTGGAACTACAGTGTGAGAGTGTCAGTGCTAGGTCAGCCCCAGCATCCATTTGTGCAGTGGATGTGATGCTTTCCCAGAGTGCTCCTCCAGCCTCTGATAAGGAGCTGAGTGACTCCTTTCATCTGGGCTGTTCTGGTTTGATGAGCTTCAAAGGGCATCTGTTAAGATTTCTGACAAAGGACACGTGTCCGTTGCTGGAGCAGGGCTGATATGGAGAAGGAGCTCTTTTGGTGGGTCACTCATTCGTGTCTGATTGAAGGCTGTTGTTGTAGCAGTCACAGGACTGCTAGAGCTTTGTGAGCTGCTTTTTTGCACTTTGGAAACTGAAAATGGTTAGTACTCAGTTTTGTTTGCTGATGGAAGTTGTTCAGCCAGGTGTAAAGCGTTAGCAGTAAGTGGAGCAAAACCAGTGACCCTGGTGTTGGCAGCAGGACCTGTCCCCCAGCACCTTTGACACAGCTGTCCCTGGTTTGGAGAGCAGCCCTTCTGCCCTGCAAGCCTGGCTTGGTGGTGTGAAAACAGACACATAAAATAGGCAGCAAACAGGCACTGAAAATGCCTCTGTGTGAGCCGCAGCAGTGTCTGCAATGAGATCCCTGCAGCCCACCAGGAGATGCAGCCTGGTCTGTCCTGCAGCTCAGGTGTCTCTAACAGGATTAGCCCAGATCAGTGGCAACTTAGTCAGCCCCAGCTCCTGATTCCTCTTCGGTAAATGCCTTGTGTTCCTTGCTGCTGTGTTACTGAGTGCTGGCTCTTATCCAGCTCCGTGACCTGTGGTGCTCGACCCTTGGTTTGGGGTATGAGGGAGGGAGGAGGCAGCAATTGCCCCCTGTTAACCCATGAGCTGTGGTTCATGAAGTGCACAGCTGCCCTGAAAGCCCTGGCTATGCTGTGGACACAAGGCAAAGCAGTTGCTGGGCAGTGGTCGTTGCAGCTTCTGTCCCTGGCTCCACCCTCCCTGTTATTTTTTGGTGCTCCAAAAGCCTCACGTCATTTTGCAGAAGTGATTGTAACCCCTCTGGATCACATGAACACTTCAGCAGAGTCACTTCATTACAAGCTGCTGTTAAGATGCAAATAAACCCTCCTAAATGCAGTAACTCCAGCACTGCTGCACTTCATAAGTCAGCATAACTGCTTCCACGGAGCTGGAATTACAGGGCAAAGGCTCTCCCACTGCAGAGCAGCTGCAACGCTGTCCGAGCCAACTCATACCCAGAAAAGGCGCTGCTGTGCTTTGGGAAGAGGTGCCAGTACTGGTTTTATTGGTACAGGATTGAGCCCAGCCTCTTCTTTAAACCCATGTGGCTTCTTTGGTGCTGTTGTGGCACGATGGGTTTGGAGGCAATGAAGAGAACTCCTGTTTGAAGAACTTGGTGCTTTTGCGGGCCAAGACTCCCTGTTCATCCCCTGCTCATCTCCTGGAGCTGGCAGCTCTTCCTCCTGGGCAGAGGCTTTGCCCTCTTCAGCAAGAGGCAAGCCAGCCAACTTTGGGCTCAGGATCAGGACTTTGCAGTGCTGCGAGTTCCCTTTGACTATCAAATGCCAGCCCTTGTCCACTGGTGAGCATTCCAGCCTGAGTGGGGCTGACAGCTGTATTTCACGTGGTCCTCTCTTCCATGGGGCTGTTGCCTGATGTCCTGTAAGGCAGGACCAGGTTGTCCTTCTGGCAGTGTCTGTCCACCCATGAGATGAATGGAAATGGTTAACCAGAGCTGCCAGCCCTGGGGAATTGCTTCAGCAGCACTTCACGCCTGACTAATATCTGCTTCTTTCCTTCTGCACTCTGCCTGTCACTCCAGATGGGAGAGGACACTCCGTGGGTAATTGGTTCCTGTTTCCTCTGTCTTCCTCCTTCCCTCTTACTCACACACGTCGCTCTCACCGTCTCTTCCATCATTCTGAGTTTGGAATAAAGTTAGGTCTTGGGCATCTCACAGGAGGATGGAGTAAACCAGTCCTGTAGTCCCTGGATGGGGAGAGAATTGGTGCCATGGGAGGGTGACAGGCAGGAAGAATGGAGAGAGGTACTTGGGTGCTGCCGCAATGGGCAGTGCACCCCTGATCTGATGGGGAGCTGATTAGTTCTTTATTAACTTGTGTTGCAGTAGATGAGCTGTCACTTCTCCTTTCACTGTTAGGTAGAGCCAGCTCTGCCTGCAGGGACCTGGAGGAGCTTGGCAGCTCCTCGGCGCTCGCTCTGCGGCTCCGTAGCACATCTGCAGTGCTGGGGCCCGAGGACTGGAGCCAGGAGAGGCACAGGCTGTGCTGTGCAGAGCCCTCTCACCAGCAAAGAGGGGCTTCAGGAGGTCAGAGCTTCCTGACGTTGGAAAGAGACCTTTTCTCCCCCAAAGCAGAGGTGTCGGGTGCAATCTAGAAATGTAACGAGGCTCGTGGTAAATTCTCTGAACCCGTGAGGAGGTTTTTTTTCCTGCTCCTTGTAGGGGGTGAGAGCTGGAGTCTCTACTCAAGCAATTCTACTTTTCCCCCTAGGCCTGACATTTAGGGAAAATGGAAGACTTGTGGGTAGGCTGAGGAACCCCAATATGTCATTTCTGCTCTCCCTCACAGTGAGTGCATGCAGATACCAGCGTACGAGCTGCTTCGAGGTTGGGTTCCTACCCTGCAGCTTCTTATGATGAGTGTAATAGGAAATGGTAGAATGGTTAACATCTGGCTTGATTATGCAGAATTATTCAGTCATTTCCATAATACCCTTTGTAAAATGCTTGCTGCTTGATAAACCAGTCTTTCTCCTGCTTCAGACAACAGTACCAGAAGTCCTCCGTGCATACAATAATATCTGGAAACGAACTGGATTCTTTCTCTTCCCCCAGACTTTGCTGCCTGTCAGTAGAAAGCATGAAGTTCATCTGCATGCAAGACTACGAATAGGGATGAGGTGTAATAGTTGCATTTATTACTCCTCAGTGAGCCAGTAACAAGATGTAAATGATCTGATATATTAATCTAAATCATGGCTTGGCTTAGCAGTCAGTAGAACAGAACTCTGCTCTGCCAGACTGTTTCAGTGGGGGAGACTTGACAGTGCAATAAGCCTTGTTTTATAAGCTCAATATTAATTGGATTTGCATCCTCTGGCTGGCTTCCTTTGGTCTCTGACTGATCCTTCTTTTGACTTTGGAATCACTCACTTTCCTCTGTTATCTCTTAAGTAAGCTAAGGAAAACTGGACAGCAAGAGCCCAGGTTGCTGTATGAAGAGGTGGCTGTTGCAAAAGATGAGGAACCTGCTATAAACTTGTTCCATGACCTCAAGTAGGGATGAACCGAGTCCCACACAGGGGAAAAAAAAATCTCTTAAGGCTTCTTAACAGAAAGCAAATTGTGTGTCATTTGTACTTCTCTAACATCTACTTATGGTGGCTGATGTTGCATCAGCTGGCTCCTGTGGGGACTGGGGAAGGAGAGACGCCAGGGGATAGAAGAGGGATCCAGGGTAGCACAGGGATTTGTCAAATTTTACATGTTTTATGGAGCCTGGTTATCACCTGGTAAGTCACTGTCTTACGACTTTGCTGCTGTTCTCAGGGCAATTTATGCTTTTTGTCTGCGCTCTGATGGAAAGAGGTGTGAAGCTTTATGATATCTCTTGACCAGCGTAAAAACACATTTGCTGTGAGAGCTCCCAGGGAACAGGCTGGTGGGGAGCAGGAAAAAGTTAATTTCCAAGAGTTTTGTGCAGAGGGAAAAGGTTGAAGCCTTTTTGGCTCTAAGCATAGACATTCCTGGCAGCTTCTGCTTTAGCTATATGGTGAGTTTATTCAGTATTCTGACACATTAGCGTTTATTTGAACAACACATCTAAGAGCCTTTGTTGACCCAGTTTGTCACATGCTTTTTATAAAAGCAAACTAACTCCCCAAACCCTAATCAAATGGAAGAGGAAAACCATCTCAAGGTGAGCTGTGATGATCTGGTTTGACAGTCCAGTTTTCCTAATGGGACTGGCTCGTACCTCACCCCTGCACGTACATCGTGCTCTGTGCTTATTGTCAGGTCATGTTCCTGGTCTGAATGTGACCCAGAAAAACCCCTGTACTAGGCAAAAAATTATCATGGTCTTCAGCAGAAAAGCCTGGGACACAGATAAGCCTGGAGATGTCTCTGCAGTGAATAACCACTGCAGATCTGTGGTTGTTCCCTCCTGGCTATCAGTCATCTGTTGAGTGCTTTTTAAATATTCACAGGAGTGGTGTTGTACTCACAAACAGCGCTTGTAGCCAGCTTTGGAGCCTGTCCTGATCACTGAAATCTCTCGAGCGTCTTGAATGATGTTTGAAAAATGGGCTTTGTCACTGAGAGAGTGGTATGGATGCTTTTGTGAAGGGAGTTCATGATAGGAGAGCTTCTAGGTGGGCTGCAGGAGGGTTTGGCAGAAGGGCCCCAGAGGGGGGGGTTGTGCGGGTGTACACAGTCACTGTTTCATCACTTCAGACTGTAGGTGTGTAGCTTGGCAGAGATTGTTACTGAAATAACCTGCTGCACTGAGAGGCCTCTTTGCTGTTGGAGTGCCCATTAGATCATGAAGCTGTTTTTTCTCTGTCTGTGGGAGGGTTGCACCTTCAAAGGGAAGACAAAGCCCAGCTCTCTGAGCTGTTGCAATAGCCAGCCCGTATCCCGTTCTCTTTCTTCCCTGTTACTGAAAAGAGCCGCATGTCAGAGGAACACAGCCAAGATGCTTTGTGTTTGCCCGTAGTTCCTAGCTGTTCCCTAGAAAACTAAAGCTTTCAGGAAGTCAGCTTCCTGTCAGTTTTATTTTTATGCCATTTCACAGTTACCCCACTGGGTTTTGTGGAGCTGCTGGGGCCTGCTGGCAGGCAGCGAGGTGGGCTGGAGGGAAAGCACTGATGCATGAAACGTGAAGAAACAGCGCCGAGGTTCTGGTGCAGACGACGGGCGCGAGGAGGGATGGATTTTTGCTCTTATTAACCTGCAGAACGTTCCTGTCCGCAGCGTGGGGTGCTTCTCCAAGTAGCTCTGCTCACACAGTAAAAAAGCCCCTCTGTTCCCTGTGCTTTCCCAGCGCTGCATTTCCGTCTGTCCTGTGTGGCGAGCGAGCCGTGCTCGGAGCAGCGCGGGCGACTGGGCTCCGCTCCGGCCATCTGACACTTGGCTTAAATGATCTCGGTCTTTCTCTCCTCTCTCTCCTTCTCTCTTTCAGCTTGGCAGTGACCTTGGCGGGGGCATTGGAGGAAGCCCGGCAGTAAGTGCCATTCCATTTTTTTCCCCAGTTTAAAAGAGCCACTCAAAGCACAGGGTTTTTTAAATGTAACCTTGCCCGTTACGTGCTGGAAGATGCTTTAAATCCCTGAAGATGTTGGAAAATGGGCAAATGCAACTGAAATCTGAAACACACAGGACCCCACCTATGTTGCTTTGAGTCCAGCTGTCACCTGGGCTTTCCTACGAGCAGCCAGGGCCAGAGCTGTTCACTCTATCTGCTTAGCTCTTCTTTCTCAGAGCTTTTAGTTGGAGCACCAGCATTAACACTGGCAGTACCTCATCCTTGTGCAACTGCTTTGGCAGATGGAAGGCCAAGGATGCTTATCTCTACTCACAAAGCCTGGTCTGTTGTAGCCCTAACCCACTGTCACCACAGGCTTTCTGGAACTCAGGGTTTTTCTCCTCCCAAAACCCACAGAAGTTTTTTGCCTCGACGTCAGGAATCAGGTGCTCTGAGCTCTTTTGCTATATGTGATCAGTGCTGCCACCTCCACTGTGCTTTGTGAGTGTCCTGGTGTGTACAGCACTTGCCAGGACATGGGAGAGTTTCAACCTGCTTCCAAAGCACCCTTGGCTTCAAATACATACTAGCTATTTCCAAGAAAGGGTGGGAAATGAGTGCAAGATGACTGGGAGATGCAGCAGGCGGGAGTAGCCAAAGTAGTGTCCCCTACTAGAAAGCTCCAGTCCCTCTGCCCAGGACTGTGTACCCAGTAATTCAGTGAGGAAAGCACACTCAGTTCTGGAGGGAGGGCTTTTCAGAGACCCTTGTTATGGCTGCAGTCATTCATTCTCTCCTTCCTTCCCTGTGCATCTGACACTCCTTTCTGGCTTCAGCATGAGGGCAGAGGAGAGCTGGTGGTGCAGTACCCCTATAGCCCCCAGACAGTCCATCCACACCAGGGCATGGGAGAGGCTTCCCTGTAGTGATCATACCTGCAAAGCCAGGTCTTTTGCCTTCCTGGGCCAACAAAAACCCACCAAGCAGTTCTGTCTTAGTAATTCTACCTGTTTCTGGGCTGCTGACTGGAGAATCCTGTCCTCAAGCACATAATTCTTCCTGCTCGCAGTAAAGAAGAGAACTTGGGAGTCAAACTTGAGTGTGACTGTCCCATCTAGCGCTGGGCGCCTGAAGGTTAATATTCCTGGTTTGGTGCCCTCATTTAAGTCCTGGGAGGGAAGGATTGCCCTTCTGGCAGGAAGGCTGTCCTCTGGCAGTCTGAGACAACTAGTTCTGCTTCATGCAATGAACCTTTTTGACCACAGTGCTGAGAATGCAGAGCTCTGGCTTTGGGTGGGAGTACACAATACGGTCATGACTCCCTTGCTATCTCTGGATATGCAAAATCTTGCAGATTCCTGAAGACTGACGTAGTTGGGGGAAGATTTGAGGCATTTCTTTTTCTTTTCCCTGGGTTTATGTAGGGTAGATCCACAAAGCATATTGTCTTATGAGAAGGAGAGATGGAGAAGAAAGATTCCTCTAGAGTGAGAATAGATAACTGGAGCTATAAAAAATGATGTGAAAGCTTAGTTGAGGTGACAGCCTAGTGTAGGGATTAGTTGCCAAGAGCCTTGGAATTCAAATGCATAATTTAGCACTATTGATAAATCAGCGGGGAAGCTGCAAATGGCTTTAAAATATTTAGGCTATTGCCCGAGTTCATGCTTTATTTAATAAGTAGCGTTCAAGTGTGATGTTAATCAGCACCTGTTCTTTCTGACTCCTCCAGGTGGGACAGACCTACATTCCCTCCTCCGTGCCAGCCACCTTTGCCCCTTCGCCCACCCCTGCAGTGGTCACCACTGGACTCAACGACCTCTTCGAGCTCGCCTCTGGCATAGGCATGGCTCCCGGAGGATACGTGGCTCCAAAGTCTGTACGTAAGGAAAAAGAATCCTCCTCGGTATATTGCCTTACCCTGGGCTACAAGGAGCCTGAGGTTGCTCACTTTGTTCCCTTTATTTGTGAGCCTCTGGTGCTTTCGGCACCTTAGTTCAACTTCATCCCGTTAGGGATGCCCTGGGTTTTTCCCAGGTGGAATAACAATTTATTGGAGACCATGTTAGTTAGTAGTTACAGACTTCTGGCGTTTTAGTAGTTCCCTCATTTTGCCTGTAACAATATCACTCCCAAGAACAGCTTATGTAAGATCCGAGACTTTCCGCTTTGCCAGAGCAGCTTTCCTGCAGACCTGCTCCTTAGCAAGTTTCCTCGGGAAACTGAGGGCAGGAAACAATGTGCAACAACTTACTTTCATAGCAGATTTGTTTATTTGGAGGAATCCAACGTGACAGTGAAGATAANAGTTACAGACTTCTGGCGTTTTAGCAGTTCCCTCATTTTGCCTGTAATAATATCACTCCCAAGAACCATGTGATGGGGATGAACATGCCGCAGTGTAATGCAGATAAATGCTCTGTTAGCGGCAGAGACCGCAGATGCATTGGCTTAGTCAGGAGGGGTCGGGAGATGCAGAACATGGCTCTGGAAACAGGCTGTGGAGCAGCCACAGGGAGCTCTGGGTTGGCCTTTCCTGCCTGAAAGGGAATTAACAAGAATTAGCACTCTTATTAAATAGTGCATGGATGGATAAACTTAAGTCATTCTGTGAAATCGAGGAATGTGAAATGGGTTCTGCAGAGCATACTCGAAGCTCTTGGTCCTTGCAGTTATTAAACCATATGTAAGACCAACTACAAAAGAACACAGTAATTTTGAGCTAAGCACTACCTCGTCTTGCACCACTCAAATTTGGGTCTGGGTTTTTCCCACAAAGGTGGTTTGGGAATACAGAACCTGAGCAGCTAATAGATTTTATTTGGTTCAAACTTTAGTACTGTCCTGCCTCTAATAGCCCAACAAACCCTTGGAGAAGCCTGTCCATCAGCAGACTCGGTAAGTCTCACATTAGTGTGATGGACACAAGTTCTTGTGCACACTAATGCTGTAGTATATTTGATTTCTTATGTGAGTGCTGTGAGCAAATATGGATTAGGAGCAGCAAGCTTATTCCTTGTTGGTGAGCTCGATCCTTTCAACAGCCGATGTCCCTTCTTCCCTGTAGTGTTTCTTTAGCCTTTGTGGGCTTAATGTGCCGATGCAGCTGGATTTCTGCACTCAGGACTCCTGGGTTGTTTTTTTTTTTTGAAAACTATTAGCTTGTTACCTTCAGGCCAGGCTGCTCACGCTGAATGACATCTCTTGTGTTCAAGGTTTGGTTGCCTGCAGTGAAGGCTAAAGGGCTGGAGATCTCGGGCACGTTCAGCCACAGGCAGGGACACATCTACATGGAGATGAACTTCACCAATAAGGCTTTGCAACACATGACCGACTTTGCCATTCAGTTCAATAAGAACAGGTAAGAAATCAAAATCCAATACACTGTGTTCAAAAGACCGCGTGCTCCTGTGAGAGGAGGTTGTGTCTACACTGCTAGATCTAGGCAGGGCTTTTAGGGAGGTGTATGAAGCAGTCATGGAAATAGCTTGGATGATACAGCCTGAACTCTTCCATCACACCACAGTTGTGCTGAAAGGGCCGAAAATACAGACTGATAAATCTGAGGGGAAACAGGCAGCAGACGGTCCCATCGTTCTCCCGGCTCTGAAACAACATCTGCCCCACTTAATCTCTGCGGAGTCTTAGAACAGCCTCATGAGTTGTTTAGGCAGGTTAGTGGTTTTACAGCCAGTGAGTGCCCTGAGGAAAACCAAGAGCATAAACAGGCAGGATCTGAGCTGCACGAGTATCAACCCGTAATGCCTCTGCCTCCTGACCTAATTGCTGTGCTGCCCCTCAGCCTGTCTGGAAGTACAGGACTCATTAATAAAGCTGTTTGTCAGTGAAGAAGTTGCAAGTTAAGAGCCCGTGGCACATGTTTTCCCTGTAATTGGCAGCAGAACAGTTTTGTCAGAAGGAGCAGCCACTTGAATGTTTAGAGCATACAGATTGTTCTCAGAAACGCATCTTGGCCAAAGGACATGACATGGCAACACAGCCACAAAGTCTTCCCACAAATACCCTTTCCAGTAAGAGCTTATCCTGTGGTTTTATGTTATCTTGAGCAAGGGCCAGGCTAGTTCTTATCAAGACTGTAAAGGGTATCTTGTGACTGAAATGTCCTCCCTATTTTTTAATATCACTTCACTGCAAAAGGGTTCTCTCTGCTAAAAATCCACTGAAACCATCTCTTTAATATCACTTTTAGCCTTGCAAATATAGGATTTCTTGGGACGAATAAGATTTACTTAGAAAAGACATTATGCTAAGTAAGTCTTAGTAAATGTTCTCCCTGGACTCTGCTATTTTCTGGAGAGATTTGCTAAGCTGCTATATGCAAATGTTTCTTGCAAATTGGCCTAGAAAAAAAGGCATTTTGTTTGTGATTTTCCCCCCCCCCCAATACATCAAGCTATGTTGTAGCCACACCTACGTGGCTTCGAGGATGTAAGAAGTTTAAATACTGTACAGTAAACCAGCAGTTTTTCCTCTTGCAGCACAAGCTCCATATACAATCTACTACTGTTTACTCTTTTACAAATGCTGTTCTCCTGTCACTGCTTTCCACTGTGGCTGGTGCATTGGAAAGAGCTGCTGAGGGCTGGTTCTTTAGTTTTAAATATTAAGGTTTGTGACTGGGAGGTTTTTATTGCTTTCCCCCTCCCCTCCTGCTGCTACTAATCGTGTTCACTGCAGTCTTGGGATTAAGAATTGAAAAAAAAAATAAAAGAAAGCTAAAGCTCTAGAGTTCTTTAACATCACAGCCCCTTAGTAACAAACTGCAACTTTGGTTTCCCTCTGAGTCTTAGGGAAAACACGAGGGTTTGTGTCCTCCAGGGTGAAATGGCTGCAGAAGGCAAATCATGTGGCGAAGCCCTTGCTGAGAATGTTCTTATTTCAGCTCCCTAGAGCTGGGAACTGAGGAGAACCAAGAATGGGGCATTTACTGGTTTTTGAAGGAGTGTCCTACTTCGAGTGTCTGCTTGTTTGAGCTCAGTTCCTTCCCTGGAGTAACAGCAGGGGCAGCCCAGGAGTTGTGGGAAGATGAGCCAGGTTGTGCCTGGCAAAAGGGGAATAATGTTGGGCAGTGCAGTGCTGCTCTTGTCACCTCTGTTTTTCTCTTGCCCAGCTTTGGGGTCATCCCAAGCATCCCACTGGCCATTCACACGCCTCTGATGCCAAACCAAAGTATCGATGTCTCCCTGCCCCTCAACACTCTGGGACCGGTGATGAAAATGGAGCCTCTGAACAACCTCCAGGTAAGGGTTGTCTCTTCCTGGGCACGGGGGGAGATGAGCAGGTGCTCAGCCCAGTTTGTTTGGCCCAACACAATGTGGTAAGGCTCTAGGCACAAAATACCACGTGTAACCAAGCAGACTTCATGGATTTGGGCCACGAGTCTGCCCAAAACTTAGTCCACTTCCTTTTTCTGGTCTCTCTCAGAAGGACTGAAACAGAGAGTCAGTGAATTTTTGTGAATTTTCAGGCACCTCAAGCTGACCACTTGCACCTGTGTAGATTAAGATCTTTTTACCAGTAACACTGTTCTGTAAAATGGGCACGAGGTTTGGTTGGGCTTGTGAACTAGAGCTGGTCTGAGCAGAGAAAGTGCCTGTGGTGGAGCAGGCAGCGAGAGCTGTCAGCGAGAATTGAGGCAATTAAAGGCATTGCAGGAAAGATGGCAACTGCTGAGTGATTAATATTTCTCTAGTGCTCTTAAGTTCCAGGGTGCTTTACAAAGGCATTGGCACATCCCTGCCCCAGATAGCTTAATCCAAGGCAAATGATGTGTTCCAGGAAAGGCAGAGGAGAAATGACGTAAGCAGCTGATGTTTCATTAATGAGTGTGTTGGTGCATGGCGGGGACAGCATTCCCTAGAGGAGGCTCTTTATCAGATTGGGCTGTCAATCTGATAAAGACAGGACAGATATAGGGAGATGTTCCCCCTCTGCTTTGGACCAGACTGTCTCCATCAATCCTGGCGTACCTCAGGGGCAGTGGGCTGGAAGTCATCAGGCAGACAGCTCTCCCTGGAAGGAGGCTCTTCCCCTCTGCTGCCATGTGCAGCCACTCTGTGGAGCAGAGTTCAGCAACTCCTGCCTCTCCTCTGGGCAGCTGGGTCCTCCAGGATGATTTTCCCAGTATCCCAAAGATGGAGTTAACTTGGCACTGTAGCACATCTCACTCACCTCAAGTCTCCAGGAGCTGGAACTGGGTTCGGTTCCTGTAGGGTAGCAGCCCATAAAGGGGAATATTTTGAAGCAGCTCATTCTCTTTTTAGATTAAGAGAATGCAATGGAAGTTACTATTTATTCTGCCTGAGCAACTGTTTTTTCCCTTCTTTTGACTTCCATTCTGGGGCTTATGACTTATTGATGAGTCTTTGGGCAAACAGCTTGAAATAGCTTCCCTGGCACTCAAACGAGCAGTCCTACACTGAGCACAGTCATGCGATGGGGGAGCACACAGACAGTGAATGAATTACATGGTGTGTCTTCCAAGAGGGCCCTTCCAGCCTCGGGGAAAGCTGGACTCCCTCTGTGTCCAGGTCATGAGGATGAGGTTCCATCACTGCGTTTGGGTCAGCTGTGGTAAAATCTGCTTCCTGCTCCGAAGGAAATTTGGAAGTCTCTAGGAGGGGACAGTCCCGATCAGCCTCCATAACACCGGGGACTGTCTCAACAAGGCAGCCTCAAGTTGCTGCTTCCTTTGATCAGCAAGGAAGTGAAGTATTTGGGTTATTAAATCTCTGAAGAAATGGGAACACAGTTTGTTTCTTGTAGCATCTTCTGCTAGAACAAAGCAAAGAGAAAATATGTGAGGAAACCTCCAACTACCTTCTATTGAGACAGTGGAGCATTCATTAGTGCCAGACTCAGTTGCTAATTTGCTAAAGCTCTCATTGCCACAGAAGTTGGCTGCCCTTTTACAATTGGGGAAGCTGCCATATGGAGTAATAGTATATTTCTCTGCAAAGAGTTGAATCACAATAGCAGATGCCAAGTTAAAAAGAGCACTCCCCTTACTTTTTTGACAGCAGTGGGTTTGATGGAGATCTGTCACTGCCCTGACAGCCAAGGCTCTGGTTTTGTTTTTTGAGTTCATGTAGAAAGGATTTGTCTTGAAACATTCAGAAATCGTTTTGGTGACCTACTTAGGGAACAATTTATAGCATAATATAGGAGTAGAGAATACAAATGTTCCTGTATTCATTGAAGAACCAAAACACTCATCAAGTTGAATTTGCTTAATGCATTTTTTCTGAGCTGGGGAACATTGGAGCAGATGCAGGGCTGATTTGAACCTGAGGACCTTATGTTCATCTCCTATTCTGGTGGGGTTTTTTTGTTTTAGTAACAAGAAAAATAAGTCCTGAAGTAACCAAACTGATAGCTTTCAACTTTTTGTCATGTTAATTAGAACCTTCAAAGACTAGTTGTACGTTCCTTAGGCAACTGTTTCAAAAGTAATGAATTCAGGTCTTGTTCAGGTTATTTTTATTACCATTTCTAATCTTTCACCTGATACAGCTCATTTAATCTTAACACTTGTAATCATGGAAAGAAACGAAAATATTTGACAAGGTAACAAGCCATTTTTGCAAGAAGGTGGGGAAGACTGAAATATTTTCAGAGGCTCACTTAGGTAAAATATAACTGAGTCTTCTGTTTGCCAGCGACCTTGCATCTCGTGAACCTCAGTGCCACGTTTCTCCCTCACATCCCAAATTAGCAATGATAATTTTCTTGACCTGTTGACTCAGATTTAACCCCCAGTCAAGCAGAGATTTATTCAAAGGGTAAAGCCAGAGTTAGACTGGACCCAGCACTGTAGGGCTGAAAAAAACTCCAATCCCTGCTCTCTGATTCGTCTCTTTCACTTCTTACAGGTTAAAAAGCTGCTCTCAGGTGCCTTTGGAGTGTGCCTGTTGCTGAAGAAAATCTGATTTAGTTATTTGTGTGCTGCTAACTTCTGCTGGGGGGCACTCTCGCAGTGCCTTGTCAGCATTTTGGAGGCAACCTGGCACTTGTGGGTGCTGTGTTCCCCTGCCCAGAGCTGCCCCTGCAGAACATGGCATCTGTAAATGATAACAAGCTCTTGCCCAAAGGTTCTGGAGAGGCTGCATTGAGCTCCATGAGTGTTTGCCAGCCATGGAGATGACTCTGGTAGTTGTACAGGCTTGCCTGGGTCCTGTAGTTGCCTCTTCACAGTCAAACCAGTGATACCCGTCTGGGTGACATGTGGGCTGTTAGGGTTGTACCTGATGGAAGAGGAGGGCTGAGTGAGGTGTATTTGCCACCATGTGCATGAGACTTCCAGCTCTCAAAGAGGAAATTGTGCTCTGAAATGGGGATTTGCACTGATGAGGAATATTGACTCTTTTCAGATATTTTGAGTCAAATTTGGAATTAGAAAATGACCGGGTTGAGAGCCTTTCTGTGCTAAAGTGAATCCCTGTTCCTGACAAATGGCCTTTTAAGGGCTATGAACTGCTGTGAAATTGGAATACCCAGCTGGGGGCACGAGAATTGCTCTCCTAACCCTGGAAACGGGTGAAGTGGAGCCGACCTGCTGCAAGAGTTTCAGAGCTCAGGCCTGGCCTGTCAGCACAGGTGCGGTAATCTCTTCTGTGACATGACAGCCCCTTGCAGGAGACAGTACAATTGCAAACAAGCTGCAGGGACTCCTGGAGCAGTAGCAGGGCTGCCTGAGGCTGGAGCCACCCTTGGGACCCACATTCAGAATTCCCCATCAGCGTGTCCCATTCCCCAGTGTTACCTGCTGTCAGCTGCCAGCCCTGTTTTGTTGCACCTACTGAGCATGCGACTGAAAGCAGCAGAGCTTCAGTCCTCCAAAATGCCTGTGAAGTGATCTGATGAGTATGGAAAGGGAAGGATCCAAGAGCTGCATTTCTCCCTGGAAAGTGGCACTTTGAAACACAAACCTCTCCCTTGCTGCTGAGCAGCGCGAGGTGCAGAACACTTCGGTTTCTTGCAATGAGTTTGGCAAAGTGGTTTTTTTGTAAAGGCAGAGGAAGGCGCAGCTTCTTCATTGAGGAGAATATCGATCTTGCTAATGCACTAGATCATTGTCCTTCCACACCCAGCTCTGCTGTAACTCATCGCCTGCGCTCCTCCTCGCGGTGCAGAACCGCTGGAGCTCTCATTCATCCGAGCTGTTAATGTGTCTCGGGGCACAAACAGAGCACTCAGTACTTGGAAACAGTTTTCACACGTTCAGCTCTCCATGAAAACAAGGCTGAGATCCAGTGTGAGTAGCGAGTGCAGCCAGCAGATGTTCAACCCTCCGGAGCCTGCTTGATAAACGACACCGTATCTGCCCATGTGTGAGCTGTGTCAAAATCACCGACCAACCACCACACAGCAGCCTTGGGTGGCTGGAGGGGGAAGGTGTTATTTTCCTAACAGTCTGTAGTCATGAGAGTCTTACTTCAGCAAAGAATCCCCTTGGGAACTCCCTGAATTAGGGACTTGGATCACAGCTTGGCGTCTGCGGCCAGTTTCTAACTCGGCTGGGAAAGCTGTTGGTTGCTGGTTAAGGGCAGGTCTGCCACATGGTACAGCATATTTGATAAAATGTGCCTTTTGAACTCCAAGTACAGCAAAGCACATGAGTGTAACCCTCCCAGTAAGTCCGTGTTCCCTGACCATTGACGTTACCCAGCCTTGCTGCTGTGCGCTGGAGGCAGAGCACCCGCCTGGCAGCAGCTGCAGGCACCCCGTAGGATCCCAAGAACCCTACCTGTCACACAAAATGAAGTGAAGGAGCAGCATTCCCTGGGGGCATGTGACAGGCAGAGCAGCAGACTGTCAGAGAACAAACGGCGACCTTGTGCTGGCAGAGGTAAAAAAGGCTCTGCAGTGGAGAGTTGTTCTCGCCTTGACAGTTTGGCTGTTACCAGGCTCTAAAGCAAAACCCAACTTGAAGTAAATCCTTAATTTAGTGTAGGTGCTAATGGGATTCCAAGTGGGTATGTTGTGTACTTGCTGCTGATGGAAAGCATCTGTGTTGCTTTCAGACTTGACTTTCAAAGTCAGTTCTTATGCTCAAGTCTGGGATTTAAAGCATCAGAAACCTACACTGTTGAATAAAATAGCTTAACCTTGTTCTTGTGAGGTACCTCTTCCCCAAAATACCATATGTTGAGTCTCAAAGAGTTGCACTTCAGGGAAGGTCACCAGAAGGGTGCTCCTGCTACAAGGTGAGCAAATATGTTCCAGGGGTTATATCTAGAGGTGCCGCTTCCTCTGGTCAGATCATGAACTAGACGTGATTTGAAACCCTGTGCCAATTTTTACTGGGCTCACATCTTTTCATCAGTGAGGCATCACACAGAAATCTGTCACCTTTTGACTTCTATCCCTCAGAGCTTTGTAGGCTGCTTGACTAAATTCACAAGGTACTAATATTTTTTTTTCCTCTCGAAAAGGTTGCTGATAGAAGGCCATTTTTGTTAAAAGTGCTTCTGTTTCAACTCTGAAATGTCTGAGGCTGAAGGTCTAGCTAGAGATTTAATAGTTCATGTCCAGGTCAGCAGGTTAAAGCTGCAGAGCCATGAGGAAAGTTAGTGTGGACTGCAGAATTTATGGAATGCAAATAGAGGTTCCTTTCTAGCGTGTCAAACCTGGAGAGACTTCTCAGCTACTGGTATCACTTCAAATGTCATTGACTGTCTCCGGACAATGTTCCGACCCGAGGAGCACTGGATTTTTTTTGGCAAGTTGCTGTTAGCTGTTCAGTTTCTTGCAGACACTGCTGTGGATCTGCTTTCTGCCCGTGGTTGCTTTTGCAGCCTGTCAGATGGCATCGGATGCTCCTGATGCGGAGCAAAGCGTGGCCGTGGAAACCTGTTACCAACTGGTGGGGCTTCTTGGCGTTTCCTTGGGGCAAGTTTCCCCATCCAGGTATCTGCAGGTGCCTTTTCATGGACCGGATTTTGTGGGCCACTGTGCTAACAGGGCATACCTGGCTTTTCAGGGGTAGTATGGGGTGTTGAACGATGGAAGCTTATCTTGAAAAGCTCACCAGCCTTGTCCTAGTGCTGTAGGTTTAAGGAGACCGTAGCCTTTTCCTTTCCTGATTGAAAAAGTGATTTGTAACAGCTGGTTTCTGCATCATTACAGATACTTGCAAGGTGACACATGATGTCATTACTGAACCCAGTGATGCAGTTTGGGAGGAAGGCTGGCATGTGGCTTGATTTTTCTTTACTGGGAAGAAATTGCACTTCAGAGCATCTTAATTGGGTAGCTCTCCAGAGTATAGGCAAAGCAGCTTACTCAGTATGTTTCTGCAGAGTTGAGAAGCAGGTCAGCAGATACCTTTTTATAGCATCCTTGTAACTGCAGGGACAGGGTTGGCATATTAATTTGGAGTGTGCCTCTCAAACCGTGACTGGAGAGAAGGCTCTGCTTTCCAGCCCCTCTTGTAAGAAACTGCTGTTGTATGGCAACAACAATTAGCTACAAAAGCTAAGTAATCTCTGTTGTTCTAAGGCAAGGCAATTAATCATTAAATCAGAGCTGGAAAAGATCTTGGGTCACGCAGTGTAGTCCCTGCTCTGCGTTGTTGCTTTTCCACAATTCCTCTCATTGAGAGCATTGTCAAGGCTGATTTTAGATCGTCCAGGCACTGGAGCTTCTCTCCTCCTCAGAGGAATTCTGTGCTGCTTAATAATTCTCACTATCAGTTTTCCCAGACATTTAGCCTAAATTTTCCCTCTTCTGGCTCGTCTCCATGACTTATATCCAAGCACAGCGTCTGGAGTGGCTGCGCTGCTGCCCTTCCCCCAGCTCTCCCCTCCCAGCCTTGAAGGTGTGTTTTTGGCTACTCACCCAGTGTGTTCAGTCCCATTTTGCAGAGGTGAATCACTGAAGTCCACCTACCAATCTGCTTTTACCCCCGCTGGTTTTGGTGCCTCCAGCTCCAACACTGAACACTCCCAACTCGTGAGCGTGATGCCAGCAATGGAAGCATGTAACAGCTCCCTGTTACAGAGGACCATTGCCAGTTTTTTTTCTCCGTTGCACCATCATTTACGTGGTTTTTGTGGGCTTTAAACTAATCCCTTCCTAATCTGGTTTGCACTGTCGGAATTAAATTTAGGCTGTTACCTTTACTGATGGCTGGAAGTAGAAACACCACAACCTTTCTGCAGTTCTTTGCACTTCTAGGACCTTCCCAGTTGCCAAAAGAGTTCATTTGGAAGATTGTTCTCCTTTTACTTGTCCTCTGGCTTGCCTGCATGTCTAACCAGCTCTCTTGTGTTTGAATTCTCTGGTTTATTCTTCTCCCTTGTCTATCCACAGCTTGTTTTTACCAGTATTTGGGGGTGTCTTGCTAAACTTGCCACTTTGTGACAATAGATTTTCTCAGCAGGACACCAGTATATTGTAATTAATGTCAATGGAGTTTGTCTTGGCATAAATCTTTGTAGCAGCCAACTTATCCCTTTGGCTCAACATTTGGCATGGTCTGGTTTGTGTTTCAGCTGAGTGGCAAGTCAGAGAACTCCTTCTGGGGCTTTTCAAAGGAAGGAGGAGCTCAAATGACTCCTGAAATTCCCCACACGGCCTCAATTCTGGGTCTTTCTTACAGGCTTTAGATTCCTTCGTTGGAAGCAGTGGCAGGTGTGTGCTGAGCTGTGCTCCCCTGACAGGTTATCGCTGTGCGGGCTGACGTGGGGAGAGCGTGAGAGGCATGGAAATAAAGCCCAGAGCTGCCTTTTCCTGTGCTACGTTGTGACAGTGCACTTCTCAGACCTCCAGTTTGCTCCTGCTTTTGTACCCTGAGCTCTCAGCCTGGGGAGAACTGAAGGCGAGGTTGCTCTCTGTTAGCAGAGATTAGTGGGTAACATGGCAAGTGTGTGTGATAAAGGCAAACCAGTGCATCTCCCTGGCTGGCAGAGTTTAATGACACTGAGAATTAAGTCTTTTGTGAAGTGATCTCTTGTTAACCTGCCCTGATTGCTCTGTGGCAGGGCTTTTCTCTTCCAGGAATCCACACCCTATATAGCTTTCACTAAGGTAAAGGCAGGAGGCTTGGGAGGTGCTGCAAGGAAGATGCAGACAATGGACCCACTTGAGGCTCTCTAGAAAGTGTCTGGACTGAGACAGGGCTAATCAAGGAGGTGAAAAATAAGGAAATGAAGGTGCTAATAAAGAATACACAGGGTTTTGGAGCTGGGGAATTACAAGGGTGAGATGGCAAAGAGGGGCGATGGAGAAGCTGATGTGCGATATGACAGACACAATTAGTAACTGTGTGCAACCAAGAGGTGGGGATGTACCTCAGAGATGTAAGGAGTGAGGAGAGGGAGAGGCTGGAAAGAGCAGGGAAGAGCAAGGATGCTGCTGTGAGCCCATCAGTGCAATTGGTTCGGAAGCAGCAATGGTGAAAGGCTCACAGGAGAAGATTGGGCAGCTTTCAGAGAAAATGGAGTGAGTGCAGAGGGTTGGGACTGGTTCTTGTCTGAAACTACGCAGAAGCTCAGTAACATCCCTCCAGGGAGTCTCACATTTGGAGATGGCCAATGCTCAGAGAGAGCACTCCAGGGTGATGAGCCTGTGTGAAATCTTGTGATCCCTTTGGATTTCCAGGTGGTGGAGACTCTTTAACCTCCCTGTTTCTTCTGTAACAGGTGGCTGTGAAAAACAACATCGATGTCTTTTACTTCAGCTGCCTAATTCCTCTCAATGTGCTCTTTGTAGAGGATGGCAAAATGGGTGAGTGCTTTTAGGCCTGTGGTCAGGTTTCTCCAAGACAGACTGTGCTGGCAGTGCCCAGCTGGGTGCAGTTGTCTCGTGGCTGAGATTTGTGTGTGCTTGGCAATGATCTTCGTGCCAGTGCATCTCTCAACCTGAATTGATCTGCTTTGGTAGCCTGCTTTTGTTGTCCTCTGATTCCAATAACTGCCAGAACCTAAGTCCTCTGCTCTGATTCTCTCTGCCAGGCAAGGGACAGATCTGTTCTCTTTGAGGTGGATTTTTTGGGTATTGGTTTGGGTTTGGGTTGTTCTGGTTTTGATTTGGATGTTTTGGAGGGGGTTTTTTTGAGGGTTTGATTCACCCAAGTGGGTCTAGAATTTGCCCCCATACCACTTTCACTGTAATTTTTTTATTCCTTTATTGAATTGTTGTTTGAATTGGCTGGGAAGTTGCTTGAAAAGCAGCTTTCACTAACATAATCCTAAATGTGTGGATCTTGCTCCTTCTTGTCAAATCTTGCCTGTTCTTGGCTTGTAAACAGCTCATATGTTAAAGACTGTTTTTTGGGGGGGCCAAAATCCATCAAAGCTTTGGTGCTTTTGCAGTGAGATTGAGGTTTTTATAGGAGCAAATGCTGGATCTGTCCACAACAGGGCAGGAAGTGACCACAAGCTCTTTTGTGTGTCTGCCTTGAAACATTCTGTGGTGCATTAATTAATGCTGTGGCCCTTTGAGGATCCCACAGTGCTGATCGTCTTTCTCGTTTCTAGAGCGCCAGGTCTTCCTTGCAACATGGAAGGATATTCCAAACGAAAATGAGCTTCAGTTCCAGATTAAAGACTGTCACCTGAATGCTGGTGAGTAGCTTAATTCTCCTGTGCTGAGAGCACTTTTGATGTATGGCCACTAAACATCACCTCATTAATATCACCTTGTTAAAATAACCTTATGGTTAATGGATAGATGACTGTTGCACTTTTGAACAGAGCAGCCTTGGCTTATGAACAGAGCAGCCTGGGATCCCAGGGCTTGTTTCAGTGAAAAACTTCAGCTGGGTCCCCATAAAAGCACATCTAAAATCCCAGGTCTTTGATTTTACCGATCTGTTTCTTCCTTTCATTCTGGGCCTTGTATTCTTGTTTTCTCTTTTATACTTTGCTTCCCTGTGAAGCTGCTCTTTAAATAGAGCTGAATACGGTGCTGGGGCTGTTCAGCAACCCTGTCCTGCTGCTGTGAGTTTTGGGACAAGGTGTTCCAGCCCTGACTTTAACCTACTGCATCATCCTGGGCCAGTCATTTCACCTTTTGGCAGCTCCTTTCTTCTTTCTGTTGTGAAAGAGTAACCCTGCGTACCCTACGTAAGGTGCTGTGATGTCTGTGGAGGACAGACCATGTGAGAACAGCTTTGGTCTGCTGTTGTTAGTGAGATATTGATGCATTTTGGTCAAATTTGGTCCTGTTCAATCTGTTTAGCCATCTAGTTGCCTCTGTGAGCATCCTACTTGTACGTATGACCTTACTACTGCTGAAGGATGACGGAGTGTAAAAGAGTGGAATGGGGCCAGTGTAGCAGCTTTGCTCCTGTTCAAAAGGTTCTGGACAGAAGCCAAGTGATTCTACCATAAGCTGCTGTGTTTCACAGATGAAAGAAGTGTCCCTATTGATTACCAACCCTGTAACCTTTTTGTTCTCTCATGCCTGCTATTACACAATGAACACCCTCGTGCTTCAATTGCAGACAGAAACCATGGGTCTCTTTGTACTCATAATTATTACTATTTTGGAATATAAAAGATGGAGCACGGAAGAGGAGGAAAAAAATAGCAGCTGTTGGACCTTATGACTTGATTTCACTGTGGGGTTTCAAATGAGAACAACCTCTGTGCCTCCCCCAGCCCTCCCTCTGCTCCCGGGTGAGCTTGGCATCGCCTCTCCCCCTGCACTGCAGAGCTGCTGCTGGTGGTGCCTTCTGCCTTGGCTGTGTCCTGACTGCATCCAGGGCTCTTCATCTCCAATCAGAAACGCTGGAAGCTTCTCCTGTTTGGTGTTGGAGTGCTGGCTAGAAGAGGACGTGGGTTGGGAGGAGCCCTGGCGATCCTGCAGCCTGGGCTGTCCCCTTCCTCCCTCCGGAAGAAAATGTTATAAAATGTGGGGTGACAGAACGCTCCCTGTTCCAGGAGGGTTTGGCAGTCCAGGCCTGCCTGAACTGGGGATACTCAGAGCAGACCGTGTTCCCAGCTTGCAGGGAGAGAGCAGGAGCACCGGGTGGCTTCTCTGCAGTGGGACCTGCAGCCATTGCCAGGCTCGGGCGGGAAGTGCCTTGGCCGCAGTGCCTCTCCCGAGTGCGATCCGTCACTCGGGACGCTCGGGGCTGTGTGGGATCTGCCAGCCTCTCTGGCTTGTGTACGGCAGAAAGTGGGTCATGTCTCATAAACAGATTTCAAACCCTTCCATCCGCTGAAGGTTCTGTTTCTGGATTTCCGCTGCCGACACCTCCTCCCTCTTGCAACTCTTTGACCACCCAGGCTGGGGCACGGAGCAGGCCGGTAGCTTGCAGGAGGGAAAACCAGGGAAATCTCGTGTGCTTGTCTTAGTCCCTTGGATTTTATTTACCCTGACTCAATCTGCTCACCTTGATACCGTCTGAGCAATACCCTCCTCTAGTTTAGACCATCCTAAGAGCATCAAGCTTTGCCTGTACAAGGATCAGCAAGAGCCCAAAACCCATGGAGTGTTGGGCTTCCAGCATCCTCAGGGATGGAGGCTTCTCACAGCACGGTGAGCTGCTGCACACCGTGGCAAAGGCAGAGTAAGCTGGATGAGCTCTGACAACAGTTGAATCCATCTTGCTACTAGTTTACTCCAGAACAAGGGTGTGTCTGGCCACCTGCCACAGTCGGGTGATAATGTCTCAAGATTCACAATCCTGATCGTTTAAATCCAGTGAAAATAGTAGAAAAGACACCTCCTTTCTCCCAAGAAGAGCAGCTCCGGGTGTAGAACCTTTAGAAACTTGATCCCTGTGGAGGAAGGACTGGTTTCGTGTTCCAAAGACTATCCTAGGAGAGGTGTCTGACCAGAGCTAAGCTCTCGGTTTGGGCTGTCGGTTGCTCTGTTGCTCACTCATGACACACCACCGCGTGCAGCTCGTGTCACTGCACAGATCAAGGTTCACAACAGTCACGTGGCAGAGCTGCACTAAACTCGCCGCAGATTTCAGCGGCTCCTCTCCAAACCTGAGGAGAGAAGACGCTGGGTTCGTGCAGTCCTTCAGCACAGCGAAAAGCTCGTGAGCGCCGCTGGCTCTGCAGAGGTGTGAGTCGTTATCCCTCCTCGCATCTGCCCAGGATCACTAATTCATGCCCAGGATCACTAATTCATGCCTAACGTGGGCCCTCCCACTCGGTGGTGAGTGCTCAGGGGCGCACTGTGCCATTCATGCTTCGGTCTCACCGATTCCAGCCCGGTGACGTGAATTCAGCTGTGAGCTAAAAATACCTCTGCTCCCAGCTGATGTACCCTAAGGCAGCTCCACCAGCCACTTGGAGCTGTGGCTGCAGCAGGATTTGGATGGAGCAGAGGGTGCCAGGCTGGGCTGCTGGGCAGAGGCTGATCAGGAGTGTGGTCCCTGCACCCTCGGTACGTGTCTTTCCTTCTCCCAGCTGCAAACAGCCTTCAATTCCCTGAGTGTTCCCATCTGTGCCGCTTCTGCACCGTGTGAGAAGCAGAGCTTGAGTTCTGTGTGGACACGCAGGAGCTAGCCAGGGGATGCTGCTATTCTTCAATGAAGAAACTGGAATTTTAATTGCTTTCTCTCTAAACCGAAGTGTGAGATAGGCTTGGAACAGGGATTTGTGAGGGGCTGGGATTTTATCTGTCAGAAAAGCAGCTTGTGTGTTTCTTGTGCATCCAGGGCTGTCTGTCACCTTACAGCACCTCCTGTGCAAACTGCAGACTTTTCCTCAGGTTATTGCTTTTCTTCCTTCAAAAAAAAAAGGAGATGAACACAGTCAGTCAGTGGAGGTGCTTCTGTGGGAGTCTGTGCTCCCAGGCCTTTGTAGTTAAAAGATCCATCCTGTGCCCACAAGGCAAGCCAAATAGGATTGATTTGAGCTTTGATGGCTTGCAACAGGGATGGCACAAGAAAAAAAAGCTCCTGTCCCTGGCAGCTCACCCCAAAACAGTGCACAGGATAAGCAGAAAATCTTGGCTGCTGCTGGAAGCCCACAGCACAGCAAGCTGAAGCCAAGGATAAGGCCCAGGCTGGGGGATGAGGAGCAGGTATCCTTAAGTGGGCAGAGCTGACCACTCTAATCCATGTCTCTGGCATCTTAATTTCCAAAAAAAAGCAAATCCTGGACCTTTGAAGGTATTCCCACTGTTCCCAGTGACTCAGTGAGAGATGAGTGCTTAATTCTGCATTTGGGGGTTGAATTCCCAGAGGTGGGAGCTGGCGCTGGCCTGAGGCTGTTCCTGAGGGCTGTATGGCCACGGAGGAGCCAGTCTGGAGCTGTATCGTGGGGCCAAGGTGTTCTTGGGATGCATTGCACGTCTGAAATTCATTAGAGCTGTTTCATGCATCTGCCTCTTAGGAACAGGTTGGGATAGTTCCACGGAGAAAACTTTATTCAGAAATAATGAAAACACAAGGTCATTGGTTACAGCCCAGCATTCTCGTCTCTTATGAATCCAGCACTAAATTAATTGATTGGGGGGGGATTTAAATGAACATTCAAGAATCTAGTGCATGAAAATAGATTCCTAGTCTGTTATAGCTCTAATATTCTGGGTGCTTTTGGTGCAACTTAGACCAGCTGAGGTTTCTCCTGTAACTGAGTGTGCACTAAAGCTCAGTTTGCCTTGTTTACACTGTGTTTTCAATGTGCTAAGTTTGATTAAATTTTAAAGGATCACTGCATTAGGATATGCAAATCAGATTAGCTAAATGTTTTTCTTTTTTTTTTAATTCTGCTTACCCAAACCCACAGAGTAATAGAGGACAAGCTGACTTGCACGTGAAGACTAAGTGCCATTAAATGGGAGGCAATTAGTTCCTGTGCTGTTCAGCAGTTCTAGGGATTTTGGTTTTACTTGCTTATTACTTGTCCACAATTTGGTGTGAAACAGCAGCTTTTGTGTTTGGAGCTGAGTGTGGCTTTATTGGTATGCAGTGGTCACTTTGTTTTTCTCCCTCGAGTAATTTGCTAATGCCAGAACGAAGAGAAATTGGATTTTTTTTTGATGAAACAGCCTGGGGGACAATCATACACAAGCTTCTCTGGTATGCTGGGGTTTTTTTTCTGTGTGTGCAAATGTTGTACCTGATAGTTTAACGAATTACAGCACTAGTGCATGTCACATGTCTTGAAAATTAATGTGCCGTCATCATATTGCCCCAAGTGCCTCCTCACTGCATCAGAGTCGGCGTTTGGTGTTTGAATGCAGCTCTTGGCTGGGTGCTCAGAACCGTTCAGGTGGTGCTGGAAATGGCAGGGGGATGTTCTCAGCTACCACGGCACAAAACATAGTCATTAAATTTTCCTTTGTGATACCCAGTGCTTGTTGCAGAATGCCACCAAGTTCAGGAAAAAGGTGTATCGTTGATGTTGGCTCTGACCTGTGCGTGTCCTTCATGAAAACCCCCTGTGGTTGCCAGTTGGTCATCTTGGCTGTTTGAGTTCGGAAGTGAAGTTCTGAAGCTGATGGGTGGAATATTTAAGCATATCCTTTGCTTTACCCGTAAGGAAAGTGCAGTTAAAAAGCATTGGATCGCTTCGGTGCAAGGGAGGAGATGTTGTCCAGCTGTTCCTCCCTGCGTGCCTGTGTTTCCCGTGTGCGTTACTTAATTGCTGATCTGAGGTAAAGAATTCTGTTTAGAAGGGAGAAGAAACAAACCCCAAAACCCAACCCTGAAAGGTGAGCTGATGTTAGAAGCTTCCCTGGCCCTGGTGACGGGCAGACCTCCCTGTGTCCTTACATTTTACTTCAGGAAGGTTGCGAGAACAATCCCTGAGCCAAAAGAAAAAACCCTGCGGGAAGTTGCTGCGCAAGGTCAGGTGTGGACTGTGCCTCTGCCAAAGGACTCGTGTGCTCTGGTTTGCAGAGTCACCAGCCCTCCTCCTGCCTCGCTGGGGCTCTGGTGGGTGCTGTGCTCTGCCTGTGCAGAGCCGGGCCCAGCTCTGCTCCCAGCAATATCTGCCTGGGTTTATTGGTTGGTTCTTTTTAAAGGCTGTGCTGTCACATGGCATTAGCGGTCCTGCCTTCAGCCAGGCACAGCCTGGCACTGTTGCTTAGCAACTCTGATGATCTCCAAAATCCAAATTCCTGATACTTCCAGTGCACAGGAGGGACGGGAGATGCTACCTGTGGGGAGAGTGGGTCAGCTCTGGCCAGTCCCCAAATCGGTGCTGAGAGAGGGGGCAGGAGGAGTTGGACAAGCCAAGCATCAGCTCCAGCCTGCTCACATTGCTGGGGGTGTCTGGCTGAGGCAGAGCATGTTTTGGTTTGGCTTTTTGCTCTCTTCGGAGGGTAACTGAGGTCAGACAGCAAAGCAGGAAACAGGCTTTCCTAGGAATTGCCCTGCCTCACTTTCCCTCCTTGTATCCCCTTACAGGCATGTTCCTCCTTGGAAATCTGCCCCTCAGCAGAGGCTGTGGTGGTTAAAATTACAAGAGGAGCCATCACACAAGGGCTTTGGCATAAGAGCTGCTGCCCTGCAGCCCCATCTCACCCACTGTGCTCCCAAAGCACAGCTCCCCTCCTCTGCCATCACACTGTGGGATGGGGTAGCAGCCTCACAGCTGCCAAAATTACAGCTTCTCACTTGCAGCTGTGCTTCCAGTCCCGCACCCTGGTCCCCAGGGAATGCTTTTACTCCGACAGCATCCCCCAGTGGAGGGGAGGCTGCTGTGGCCGATGTAATGATGGCAGGAGAAAGTCCTTGCCAGTAGTTCCACCTTCGGGATACATGTCCAGAGGGGTGAGGTT
Source organism: Oxyruncus cristatus (assembly GCA_013399855.1). Classification (NCBI taxonomy): domain Eukaryota; kingdom Metazoa; phylum Chordata; class Aves; order Passeriformes; family Cotingidae; genus Oxyruncus; species Oxyruncus cristatus. Next base: position 645,949 of record VXAY01004701.1, on the reverse strand, counting down.
TAACCACAGCCTGTTAGAACTGGGCAAGTAAAATCCCATTTGATGTCAACGTCCCTCTCTGACAATGATGTGCCCTCTGAGCCCGTGCCTGTGCTGGACATTGAACCTTCACAGAGCCCTGGAGGCTGCTCTCACTCTGGGGGAATGAGGAGATGGGAATTTAAGCTTCATCCCCGCTGGGTGATGTCTCTCCCAGCCACACTTTCTGTGAGGGGACTGCTCTGCATTGCCTGTTTCCCTAGTCTGGATGAGTTTGTTGTATAGAGGAGGAGTATAGGTGGGAGGAGGAGACAGGGAATGAGGGGTTTTAAGCAAAAGATCTCATTAGTTACTTATATCTGCCAGTTTCCATAGTAACTGGGGAAGAGAGGAAGCCTAAATCTGAGTGTGTCTGGGTAGCTGGATGCCTGAACCATCCTCGACCCGTGTGTAGCTGCTCTGAAGCCTGGGGAGCAAAGGGGCTCAGCAAAGGGTCCAGGCTGCCCGTGGAGCCGCTCCACAGCTCTGGTTATCAGCCCTGCCCTGGGGAGAGACAGCGGATCCAAGCCTCTGCATCAGGGTATGGATTTGTGGGGTGTTTTGTATCCTCCTTCCACCATTCCCTGGTGCATGAACAGGCTCTGCTGTCCCCTCTCTAATCCCCTGCCAGCACAGACTTGTGTCTGTTCTCAAATCTGGCACAGGTGCATCCTGGTGTTTGTAGGTGCAGGGGTGGATTAGAGCTGCAGGGTCACTTTGCTGTTTCTCTGCTGCTCTCCTGCTCCCTGAGCTCCTTGAGGTGGAAACTACATTCCCAGTCTCTGGGCTTTCAGTGCAAGTTGGTTTAAGGCTGTTTCTCCCCTGGGCCACTACCAGCAGTAATGGTAGTGGTAGTGGCCCAGCGTAGATAAGGTGTTGCACTTGCCCTGGCAGGGAGTTAAATTCCTCCTACTGGGCACCGGGAATGGGAATTTGCCAGTGATGCTCATCAGATGTGGTGTCTTGTTCCCTGAGCCTTCCACCCGAAGTGTGGACGCGCCCCTTTGCTGGGCATCCAAAGTCTGAGGTTTGCTCTGCTCTGTGCTGAGAAGCCCCTTGGCATCCAGAGGTTGCTGCTTTCAGCCTTTGTGTTCTGCGTATTTGCCTCTGTTCTGGTTTCTTCGAAAGGCCCCGCAGAAATAATGTGTGTCACGATGACATCCGTACAGGTCTGCAGGTGAAATCACGCGTCATTTGGGAGGGCTGAGGTCAGGCCATGTGTTCAAACTGCATCACAGCCCTGGGATGTCTAGAGACGTGTCTGTGGGTTTTCTACCTTTCAAGTAATTGCTCGAAAATAAAGGAAAGGATTTTTCCTGCCTCGTTTGACATTGAGTTGGCCAGGAGTGTCTGCGCGGGAGGGAGCTGTCAGGGTTGGGACAGGACCTCGGGCAGTGATCTTTGTTGTTTTCCAACTTCTTGTTCTGACTTTTGGCTGCCTCCAGGTTAGCCTGCCTGGCTTGGGGGTTATGGATAAAACAGAGTTCTCTTCCCTGCTGAGCTGCCTTGAGAGTCTCGCCTTGATGAAGGCAGTAAGTCCTGAGTGACCCAGAGCAGTAAGTGAAAGCCCTGTAAAACGGGCAAATACTTAGCAAGGGATCACAGCCTAAAAGAAAGGAGGTGGGTCCATGAAGCACGCTGGAACTTTTATTCCTTGTGTCATGTTTGCTGCTGTCCCCAGGGAAGAAGTCAGCGTTTCCTTGTGCGCTTGCATCCTGGGAATGTTCCTCTGGGCTCTCCTGTCGTCGCAGATGATGAATCTGAATTAACAGATGTGTTTTCTTTCTTCCTTCTCTCTGAAGACACTGTCTCCAGCAAACTGCAGAACAACAATGTCTACACCATTGCCAAGAGGAACGTGGAGGGCCAGGACATGCTCTACCAGTCTCTGAAGCTCACCAACGGCATCTGGATCTTGGCTGAGCTTCGCATCCAGCCGGGGAACCCGAACTACACGGTGAGGTGTCGGACCGTGGAGGGCAGCGTGGTGCAGGCTGGGATCCTGCTAACTCACCTCACATGCAGAGCATCCCTGCTCTGCCTAACGTGCTCGTTTTGGGGGAGATCCTGTTAATTTGACTGGGGGTTAGGAATGCCCGCTGAACTGGGAAAAAAAGGGAGAAACAACAGAATTACCAGTCAGCTGGGATAGTGCCCGCTCAGCAATGAGCAGTTACTTGCCAAGGTTACCCGGAGATAAAGCCAAGAGATATTGGCGAGAAAGCATAGCCAGGATACCCTTCCCCCTCTCACAGACTGAGGGGTAATTTATGCCCTGCAGCAGGGACTGGCTGTCTGGATGTCAGAGGCTCTTTGGCCTCATGCTGGCATCAACCAGGGGCTGGTGGGAAGGGTGCTCTCTGTCCTGCCTCGTGCACCCCTGTAACTCTTCTCTTTGACTTTGCTCCCCTTCTGAGGGCCTGTGTGTCTGAGGTATTAGAGGATTTATCTCCTGGTGGAAGCTGTGCCAGGAGCTTGAAGAAAAATCCCTGGTCTGGGGGACCCGCGGGGTGAAAGCGAGAGTTGGAAGGTGATTTAAAGTGTTTGCACAAGGATTGATGCCACAAGCCTGGTCTCAGCCTGATCTTTGCTTTAGAGAGGGGTGACAGCCAAGTTTGTGTCCGTCAGGGCTGAGCAGCAGATCGTTAGAAGCCCTCGGGTTTAGGGCTGGGATTTACAGCACGAGGACGAGCCTTGTCTCAGTTTGGGGCCACGTCTCCTTCCTTCGTGCCTGCTGGGGCACCTGCATTTGCTAAGGAATTTGGGAACCCCACAGTGGGAGTTTGCAGTTGTGTACCTCTGAAAAGGCAGTGTGGGGTTGGTGATGAATAAAGCAGTACCCAGGAGAAATATTCTCTGCCATCATCCACATCCCTGGGCTGTCCAAGCCATGCCGTAGGTCAGGCGTTTCCAGTTGCTTTGTGGACACGGTAGGAAGCTCCTGCCTCCCTCCTGCACCGCCACTAACCTCTCCTCTCCTCTCCTCCCCGCAGCTCTCCCTGAAATGCCGAGCTCCTGAAGTGTCCCAGTACATCTACCAGGCCTACGATGCCATCTTGAAAAACTAACAGGAGATCAGCCTGTGCCTCACCCTGCGGAAGGAGGGGGGGGGGAAAGGGGTCCCCAAATCCTCCTTCACTGCTAGCGCGGGGAAAAGCACTCCTAACTGGAAGCAGCTGTATTCATGTGTAGGATTTCAGTCAAAGGCACTGATTAAACAAGGTAGCAATTAGTATCCACGTGCTAACGATGATAGGGAACAAACCCCTTCGGTATTTTTAGCGTCCATGGAGTTTGTAACCACTGCTTCGACTACTCCCGTGTCCCCCTCGCCCCTCACTCATCCGTTCTCGTGGGCTTCTCCATTTTGTGCCAACGTTCAGTGTTTTCTAAATGGCTTTAGGTGTAGTTTGGATTTTGTAAAATACCGCTCATTGGGGAAAAAAAACAAACAAAAAAAACACAAAAAACCCCACACACGTCCGCTCATTAAAACAAGGCAAAAGTGTCGAAAACATAACACTGCACTTTATTTTATATTTTTATACATTTTTTTGAGTTTTTCTATTGTAATTGGCTCAAAGGGAAGGTGATTCCAAGGAAGTACTGGCAGCCCTGCAGGGACGTCGGGCTCTAGCAGGGCGAGCAGGGCCTCGGGGAACTAGGAACAGAGCCATCAGTTCGGTCCGAGGAGGCGGATGGAGCCCTAAAGAGGGGTTTTTATTACACTTGTGCTGGCAGACTCGGTGCTGCTTTGATGGTGTGTTTTCACTCCAGCCATCTCCCTGGCTCATTAGCTGCTGATTTGAGGAGCGAGGCTGCTTTTGCGTGGGGAGGAGCTGCAGGCCTGGATCGGTGGCAGGACAGCGGTGGGTGAAATGAAGGAAACGAGCCCGTTCTTAGATCAAAAGGCTCATGCCAGAGCTCCAGGTGTGGTCTCTGCATCCTCACCCATCTGCGACCCCTCTTTTCCCGTTCTTTCTGTGCCTGCTATGGCTGAACTGCCTTCTCGGCCATCCCCCAAGCTGTGCCCCCTTCCCCCGGTGCTGTGCTGGCCCCGGCAGTCCCCGAGGCTCCAGGTACATCCAGATGTGGCAGTGCCACTTCCCTGATGGGGCTGCGGGTGTCAGCTGTGCCCCTATGTGGAGGCCCCACTGCTGGCAGTGTCCCGGGGTGCCAGGGGAGTGGAGAGGCTCTCCCTGTTCCCGTGCTGTCCCCCAGAACCCAGGCTGTGGCGTGATGGCAGAGATGGTTTGGGCTTGGCGGTGTTTGCTCCTTGCCGGCCTGGGGGCCTTCGGTTTCCAGCTGGGCTGAGCTGAGCAGATCATGGAGCGTCTCTCCATTTGCAACTCAGCTCTTTGTGCCCAGAGGCACACGGTGACAAGGGCCAACCCGAGTTCCTGCTCTCACCCCCTACCCCAAGCAGCTCCATGCCCTGGCCCCATCTCTTCTGACCTGTCCCTAGGGCCAGGACTGCTTCCCTTCCTGCCCATGGCTGTGGACTCTCCCCCTTGCAACGACAAAGTGCTGCAACAACAGCAGTGAAAGCAAAACCTCTTGCATGTCCCTACTCCATCCATAGCTTGTCCTGCTTAATCCAAGCCCTTCCCCAGAACGGCTTCACCCTCCCCAGCATGCTTGAACACCATGTCCTCCCCTGCTAACAAAGCTCTTGAGTGTAGCAACCCCCATGTCGTCCTTTTAGATGCCACTTTCAAAGTCATAATAAATGTTTTATGGTGGGAGATCGTTCATCAGGGCTTTGGCGCTGTCTGCAGCCAAGAAACCAGTGCTGGGAAAAGGTCACAGTGCTCTGGGAGAGACTCCAGCAGGGCCCAGGAGCTGCAGGACCTGAAAAAAGTGGTGTCCCTGTGTAGGAATCCCTGTGCTCTGGCTAGGGAAAAAGTGGGGCAGAGCTGGAGCCATCCAGCCCTTGAGCATGTGCTGGGAGGTGATTTGCTCCAAGTCCTGCGGGTGCACTGCAAAAATCATTAGCAGAGCAATTAAGGAAACACCAGTGGCCCTGAGCACGATGCTGTGTCGGGGCAGGGAGGAGAGTGTAGCTTCGCCCTGGGGAGGGGATGCTGAGCACCCCCTTCTTCTTGCCAAATTTCTTCCCAGCTTCCCGGGTGCGCAGGTGTGTGTGCCACAGGGCAGAGCCTGGGCTCCTGCGTGACATTCCGCCCTCCTCTCCTGCCGCTCCGCTCTCTCCAGTGTTGGCCGCGTCGTTGTGTTGCTCTCCAGGCTTTACCTGCCGTCCGTGTCAATAAACTCATTTCCACGATGCTGTGGCTGCGTGTGGCTCTGTGGGGCTGGGGAGAGGGGCTGCTCCCCCTGATGTCGGCTCTGCCCATGGGAGCAGCAGGGCTGAGGGCTGGCTTTGGTGGGAAGGAGACTCTTTGCTCACCAGGAGCCTTTTGTCTTCTTTTTCTACCCCAAATTAGGGGCTTGCAGGGTGAGGAGGCAGCAAATTTCCTCAGTCTCTGACTGCTGCTCTCTCCTTGTCTCAAAGGGCAATGAGGACAGGCTCAGATGAGGAGCAGAAGATGGATGTACCCATTTAGCCCTTTCGGGGCCCCAGGTGGGCTGTGTGCGGTGTGACCTGTTTTCCCTGTGGCGAAACGATAAAACCCTGGGTCAGTGATGCGTTTTGGATCTCTTTGTGCTGGTGCTGTTGTTTTCCACAGGGCTTTGCCATTGCTGGTCCTGTCTCAAGCAGGATGGGTTGGGCTGCAAAATCTGTGTACGGGGCCAGAGCCGAGCTCGGGTTACCCCGAACTCAGTACTTGAAGTGGCCAGAAATGCAACAGAACAAGCAGCAGGTTTGGGAGGTGTTGCTCTGGAGCAGAGCAACTCTTTCCCTCACCCCTGCCCAGCTTTGGATTAGCAGCACTTGGGAGATTTGGGAACTTCCATCCTCTGTGAAGGGCAGGTACTGTATCAACCCATGTTGCTCTGCACTGGGATGGCTTTATGTTAGAAGCAGGTGTACGTACCGAGTAACAGCAGTGACAGGCTGGTTTGGGGTCACTGATCTTACTGTAGTGTCTCTTCGTGCATCCCTGGTGTGCCTGGGATGGGATCATCATTCCCCACTGTGGGTCACCTCCTGCCATGGTGCTGGCAATGAGCCTGGAGCAGCATTTGGGCCAACAGGAGCACAAGCTGCTGTGAGATGCTCAGGGCTCTGCCCTGTCAGCTGCTGTCCCCTCACATCCTGTGGCAAAGGGAAAGGTTTCTCTCTCCCTCCCTCTTCTGCCAGGGGCTCCTGGTGAAGAAATGGGTCTTTCCTGCTGCTCGGGATTTGCAGCCACGCTCATGCCCTGTAAACAGCGACACACCAGCCTCGGGCTGTGCTGAGCTTGTGAACCGGGATTGCTTCATTAGCATTGTCAGCCCCCAGTGCTGGGAGCTCAGGGGACACGGGTGGTGCTCCCTGGGCTGGGAACTGCCACGGGGGTGGATGGTCCCCACAGCCTTCCCTGTTCCTCAGGCCCACACCGTGGGACAGGGACCTCCTGGGTTGCTCCCTGGTGCTCTGGCTGGAACTGGGGCCAGCCTCACTGTGCTGGGTGGGCTTCCCAAAATCCCTGCTGGTCCTGTGCACATCCTGCCTCAGTGCATGTGCTAAGGACCAGCACCGGGTGACAACAGGTCCCTGAGCCCATGATGAGGTGTGGGAAGAGGCAGGGACTCAGGTGAGGATTTTGGAGACTGTGGCTGAGGCTGGGGCTGACTGCAGCCTCCCCGAGCCATCAGCTCTGCCTGTCCCCTGCTGCCACCTGCGTGCCAGGACACGAGAGCTCTTGGATGGATGATTTTAGGTTTGCATCAGACTCCTGTCGCTGAGGCTGGGATAAGCCTCCCAACCACCGGGATTGTGCTGGGATCCAGCCCCACTCCCCTCCCCCCTCCCTCGTATATTAAGTTTCACACATAAAACTGCAACCGAAGAGCATCTTAGAGGGAACTGCTAAAAATAGCCCCGAGGCTGGAGCCTGAATTGTGCAGGAGAGTTCGTGTGCAGCCTGATCCCTTCCCTCTCCCCCGAAAACATTCCACAGCTCAGGACTGCCTTATGGCGATGCAGGGAAGGGGAGCAGCATCTAGGGCTGGTAATAACCCCAGGGACACATAAATATTCCTCTAGCTGCGAGCATCAGGCAGCTCTGCAGGGAAACAACCCCCGGATCTCCAACAGCCTGGGTGTAGTGTGGGAGAGGGCGAAGGGGCTGTGACCCCCATTGCCTGGCGCTGATCCCAGTCCCAGCCTCGGTGCAGGGTGGCACAAAGGCTGTTGTGTGTTTTGCCAGCTGCCTTTGTCCCCCCCCGAGCCGCGGGGCTGTGTCTGCCGTCCCCTTGTCCCCCGGGAAGGATAGGGCATTGCATTTCCACTTGCACCCTCTCCTCACCCTGCACAGGAGCCCCCGGAGACGGTGTTTTTTCCAACCAGAGGTGCTGACGAGGCTGGGGGGAGCCCTGCCCGGCCGTGGCCGGTGTTTGGGCTCAGACAGACCCACAGAGGCTCCCCGGTGCCCACCGGTGTCACGGTGAGCTGGAGCAGGGTTTGGGGTCTGCTTCGAGGAGCAGAGAGAGGTGCAGGGAGCCCAGCAGCAGCGTGTCCCGCGGGCCTGGACCGCACTCCCGGAGGTGTGACCAGCACCTTCCCCTCTGTCCAGCAGGCGGGTAAATGCTCCGCGCAGGGTGACCCAAAATGCAGACTCTGCAAGAGAAGTGTCCCTCTCTGGCACCATCCCGGGCTGAGAGTCCCCCCCGGTGCCAGCGGGCACAGAGAAAACCCCAGGGGCTGGCACAGCGAGGAGGTGAAGCGATGTGCCCAGCAGCACAGCGGGCAGCGGTGTCGGAGGAGGGAAAGACTCCCTGGGAGGGGTCCTACCTTCCTTCCCCGAAGGAGTCTGGCCTGGGGGGCTCGTACAGGGTGGGCATGAAAGCGCAGATGCCGCTGGGCGCCGGGAAGGGAAGGGGTGACGGCGCTGCACCCATCACACTGCAGGGGGGACATGGGAGGGTCTTTTCCCATCGGCACCTCCCCAGAGCCCCGGGAGAAGCCGGTGTCCCTCCTGGGTTCCTGCGGCTCGCTCTGGACGTTCCTTGCCTCCCTTCCCGGGCGCTGCCCCCTTTCCTGCCTGACCGCTGCCTGCATCCCTCCCCGGGCATCCCCTGCATCCCTGCCTGGGCTGAGCGTCCTTCCCTCCGCGGGCGCTGCCTGCATCACTCCCGGGCATCCCTTCCTGCATCCCTGCCTGAGCTCTGCCTCCCTCCCTCCTCCCTCCATCGCTCCCCAGGCGCTGCCCGCCTCCCGCCCGGGCATCCCCGCCATCCCACCGGGCGCTGCCTCCATCGCCGCCCGGGCAGCGCCTGCCCCCGCGCCGTGCCCCGGACGGGCTCCCCGCTCCCCGCCGCCGCCCCCCGGTCTCTCCGCGCCGGGCGGGGGCC
>VXAY01004701.1:621730-637297 GCA_013399855.1 Oxyruncus cristatus | reverse complement strand
GCGCTCCCCGCTCCCCTCCGCCCCGCCGGCACGGGGGCCGCGGGTGTCCCTCCCCGGTGTTCCCCCCACCCGGTACCCCCAGCCCCAGCATCCCACCGCGGGCCGGGGGTGCTGCGCTGCCCGCCGCGGCCAGAGCATCCCCGGGAGGGTCGGGGCGGGATGCGGGATGTGCGGGATGTGCGGGATGTGTGGGAAACACGGGATGCGGGATGCGGGATGCGGGGTGCGGGGTGCGGGATGCTGCCGCCGCCCCCTCCCCGCGGGGGTCAGAGCTTGCTCCTCCGAGTGCTCCTGGCATCGCGGGGTGCCCAAGATTGCACTGGGGGCCAGAGCCCCCTTCCCGGGAGGCCCCTGTGAGCCCCTGCCCGGCCCTGCAGCCCACGGAGCCTGGCCTGGTGCTGAGCGCCCGGGGTCCCCCAGCTGGTCCTGCTCCACCAGCCCACCGTGGGCTCCCCTGACAGGTCCCCCCAGCTGAGCCTCAGATTCCCACAGTGGCTGCTCATGGGGCTGGGGGGCCTTCAGGTCACCCTCAGATGTTCTGGGGTGCAAGCTCGCTTGCTGGGGCCCATGAGTGGTCCCCGTGTGCCAGCACAGAGGGGAACAGGGTTTCTGGGGTGGCACAGTAAGGCTTAGCCTGTGCCCCAGTTCCAGGGAGCCCTGCAGGCGCTGGGTTTCCAGTTGGGTTGCTCCGTCACCCTCCAGCCCCACAGAGGAGCTGGGGAAGCTGCTGCCAGGAGGAGGGTTTGTGGGGACGGGGTTGTCCCTGCAGCAGAGTGGCCCCCCGGGACTTGCAATGACAGTGCTGTCTGCTGGTGGAGAAAGGCCCTGGTGGGGTCGGGTGTGGGGGCTCCTGCAGCCCCCATTTCCCTTCGTTTGGCACAGAAACAGTCCTGCTACCGGGGCTGGGGGCAGCCAGCACCCCAGGGGACAGTCCCAGCAGCAGAGGGTGACAGTGTCCCCAGGCCTGCTGTGAGGGGGATGAGGATGGTGTGAGCCACGGCCCAGCTTGGGGGACCCCAGGATGCACGTCCACTCCAGCACCCAGCAGTGGGAACCTCTGTGCCCAGGCTCTCCCTGGGGCAAATAATTCCCATAGAACGGGAAGAACAGGGTGTCTGAACCTGACCCTTTCTGCTGCTGCCCTGTGCTTCAGGGATGGTTTTAGGGGAAAATGGACCAGAGCATCACAAATTGGTCAAAGCATCCACACTTTGGGATGAAGCACAAGCTGCTTCCTAGTGATGACAGCAAGCAAGAGTGGGACTCATCCCCTCACCCTTGCTGTTCGCATCACAGCTCCTGGTCAGGAGCCCACTGCCAGCTGGTGTTTGGACTCCTCAGACTCAGCTCCCGAATTCCCATGTGTGGGTTATCACCCCCTGTCCCCCCACACGTGTGGCCCTGCCAGCAGCTTGTGGGCTCACCCCGTCAGCTGGCTCGGAAATTAGTCTCCATCAAGTTAATTGCCCAAGCGCTCAGAGCCTGAAATTAAACGTTAAAGCTGTGGCTCGCAGTCACGGAGCAACCTCCCCCCGCCCCGGCAAAAGGCAATTCTGGCTGTCCAAGTGGAGGGAAGATGGATTCCATGTCTTGGGGCAGCACTGGGAAGGAGCAGCCAGTGACAGTCCCCACGGTGCTGTGGAACAAGTCCCCAGCACAGCCTGGGACCTGCTGCGAACGGGCTGAGCAAACCCTGAGCCACAGACAGACCCTTTCCTGCAGGTCTCCTTGCTCTGGTGCTGAAAGGGAGGAATGTGCCTGTGAGAACCTTCCTGGAATGAATTCACTCAAATCCTGGCTCTCCTTGGCTGTGTGGGGTGGGAGGCTCCAAAGGGGACCCTGATGTCCCGCAGTGCTTGGGCCCGTTGTCCAACCCTGCGGCTCCCCAACATAACCCTTTTCCACAGGCTCCTGCCTGCAAAAAAATATCCCCTGAAGTAACAACAGCGTGACACCAGGGTGTCTCCAGGGTCTGACCAGCTTCTCCTTGGCCTTGCAGTGACGGGCTGTCCCGGAGGGGAAATGCATCCTGAATGGGGCTGAGGCCCCCTGCCCGGGAATATGCAGCCTCGGCACCGCGGAGGCAGCACCAGGGCAGCGGCCGGCGCGCGGCGGAATGGTGGCAACGTTCAAGATCGCCGTGCTGGGAGCCCAGGGCGTGGGCAAGAGTGCCATAGTCCGGCAGTTCCTCTACAACGAGTTCAGCGAGGTCTGCGTGCCCACCACGGCCCGCCGCGTCTACCTGCCCGCCGTCGTCATGAACGGCCACGTCCACGACCTGCAGATCATGGACTTCCCCCCCATCACCGCCTTCCCTGTCAACACCCTGCAGGTAGGGGTGCTCCCGAGGGGACCTCCGCCCTGGGGGGGGGTCTCTGGTGACCCCCCTGGGGTTTCGCTGTGTAACTCCACGGGGTCCCGGTTCCTCCTCTTTGGGGGATGCTTCTCCCTCCATGTCACGGTTTGGCTGCTAAAAGCCGGTGTGAAGGACTGAGTCCTCATGGATACTGGCTGAGCAGGTCCAGGATAAAGTGCCTTTTAAAGCCTGATGGCAGCGAATGCAAGGGACGGTGTCCCACTCCAAGGAGCGTGGCTCTGGGATTGCCCACAGCCACCTCCAGCCGAGTGGTGGATCCTGGAGCATTGGGATCCGTGGCTGTCAGAGAAAATGCCAGAGCATTCAGGTGGAAATCAGGGGTTCCTGGAGAGCCAGACCCCTGGTGTACCCACTGCCCAAGCCAGGCAAAGCAGGGCTGCTTGTCCCCTCCTGGGACACCCCCCAGCATTGCCTGGGCTCGTTCCTGGAGTGCTGAATCCACCAGCTCCTCCTCAACCCCGCCCATGCTCTCAGGTGCTTCCAAAGCATCCCCAAAAGGCAGTGTGGGGCTGGAAAGTGCTCACCAGTGCTGACCATTTTGGGTGGGGGGGGGGTTAATAGGGGAAAAAGGGGATTTTAAGCTCATACCATAGCCCCCTCCCAGAGGCACAAGTTGTGTCACCGCTGTCGGGAAAGGAGCTGGAGGCGCCCAACCGTGGCCGCAGCCACGCTGGAGAGCAATGCCACCAGTGGGGCCACCTCAGTTAATTACAGTGTTCCTGTGCCCGACAGGACGGGGTTACAGGGGCCACGTGTTGCCCCAAGAGTCCCTGTGCCATCGGGCAGGAGGTGAAGCGAGTGCTCCAGGGGCGAGGAGCAGGTTTAAAAATTAATCGGTGAGCGCAGGGAACGAAAGGTCAGCGCGGGAGACAGCCCGAAATAGCAAAGGGTAATTTATTGACACGGCAGCCGATGGTAACACACTCGATTAACTCCCTGCCTTGCTGCACTCGAGTGGAGGCGGCCGGTGGGAACAGATGGAGGTTTCCAGGGAGGAGAGGGTGCTCAGGCGGATGGCTCCGAGGGGAGGGAAGAGGACCATGGTGGAGGATGGGGCTCTGCCTGCTGGGAAACATCGCTGGACTCTGCCCCGTGCCCAGGAAAAGCATCCCTGCCGTGATGACCTGGGAGAGGAGCAGGAGCCAGTGGCTCTCTGACACCCTGCTCCAGCAGTGCAACCCTTCTACAGCTCAAGCATCCCGGGAAACCTGCAGTGCACGAGGAAAACCGCCCTGGCATCGCAGGGCCGGAGCAAGCTGCACCCTGGCGTGGTGAAACAGCTGCGACTTGTTAATCTCCCAGGTGTTATCAGGACTCGGTGTAACCCGAGACGCTGCTGCTCCACCCGCCCGTGTCCCTGGGACTGAGGATCTCCCCAGCACCTCCTGCCCTCGGTGGACAGAGCCGGGCTGGGTCACTCTGCTCGCTCCCAGCTCCTTCCCGTGCTGCCGTCTGCGATGGAGACAAACCCGCACCCCAAACCCCCCTTTCTGCCAGTTCTCTTCGGTTCTAGGTCTTCTCATTTTGCTTCATTCCAATGATAAACTCAGAAAGGGCTGATTCATGGTTCTGAAGGGGTTTGCTCGGGGAGAAGTGATGCCTTTCCTCCTTGGAGCATCTTTCTCCTTTCCAGAGGCACTCAGGAGGTCTCGCAATGCTGCCTTCACAGGCTGCCATTCCTGGTCCCACTGCTAGGTTGGGAAAGTGGCTGGAAGTGGGGCAGGTTTTCACTTATGGCATGGGAAAAAATCCTTTTGTTCCCACAAACCCCAAACTTTCCCAACTTGTATTTCTTCCAACTCCAAATTTTGGATGTGGAGAGGCCACCCCTGCCTCCCTGTGCTCTGGCTCCTGATCTTGCTCTCACAGACCTGGTTCCTGAGCAGCCGCTGCTCCTCTCCTGTCCCCATGTCCCCTCCAAACAGACCTGCCATCACCCTCCCCCTCTGACCCACAGAGCTGCTGTTCCATCACCCTCAGACCCATGGGGATGGGGCTCAGCATTCTCCTCACCTGCCCTGCCCAAAGAGCAGGGTGCATCACTAATTAACACACCTAATTAGCAGCTCTGCAGGACGAAGCTTTCACATCCGGGGCAGGGGGCTGCATTCGGCCCCGCTCCCAGCTCACCACTGTGTGTGAGACAGGCTGCAATCCTCGCTCGAGAGAGAAACTGGGGCTGACAAATCTTGTTACCTCTCCTCCGGATGAACAAGGAGGGATAAGGGATCTCTGGAGAGGGGGGGGATGGCTGAAGGGCTGTGGGTGCAGACGCAGCTGTCGCAGGGATGGTCACAGAGCAGAGGGGAGATGGGTGCTGGGTGTCGGGGCTGGAGAGTGTTCAGCCCCCTTGCTGCCTGCTGGCTTAGCAGCCTCCTTGATGTGCCCATCCCCAGAGCAGTGTGGGGCATCCCCTGGGCCCAGCAGCAGGGCTAAGCCAGGATTGATCCCTCTCTGCACCTTGCAGGAGTGGGCGGACGTGTGTTGCAGGGGGCTCCGGAGCGTCCATGCCTACATCCTGGTCTATGACATCTGTTGCTTTGACAGCTTCGAGTACATCAAAACCATCCGCCAGCAGATCCTGGAAACAAGGTAGGGACCGCTTTGCTGGCTGATGCATCCTGTCCTGCAGCTCTCAGCAGGGTGGTATGGCCGGTCCCAGTGCTCCCCTGCTCTTGGAGTTGGAGATGAGATACTGGACTGGGACACAACCCCTTTGGCAGGGCTGGAAGCCCAGCAGCAAAATCAAAACTGGGACTGGGGGCAGGAGAAGGAGCAGCACCCTGGGCAGGTATCCCCTGTGGGTGAGGGCAGCCATCCCTGGGACAGAAGCCGGGCACGGTGGGTGGCTGTCCATGGAGAGGGACAAGAGGATAGGGCAAGGGGAGGCACATCCCACTCAGCGAGCCAAAACCAAGAGCCAGTTTGGGATGGGTTGAGCTCTGTGGGCCAGTCGGTCACCACGCTGTGCCCCCGTCCCCTTCTGTCCCCCCTCACCCTCCTGCCCTCCCCAGGGTCATCGGCACCTCGGAGACACCCATCATCATCGTGGGCAACAAGCGGGACCTGCAGCGGGGCCGGGTGATCCCGCGCTGGAACGTCTCCAACCTGGTGAAGAAGACGTGGAAGTGCGGCTACATCGAGTGCTCGGCCAAGTACAACTGGCACATCCTGCTGCTCTTCAGCGAGCTCCTCAAGAGCGTGGGCTGCGCCCGCTGCAAGCACGTCCACACCACCATCCGCTTCCAGGGCGCCCTGCGCAGGAACCGCTGCACCATCATGTGAGCCCCCCCTGCCCCGACGGACTCCCCTCCTTCCTCGGGCACCGCGGCTCCCCAGCGAGCACTGGAGCCTCTGCTCTCCGTGGGGGTGATGCTGCGGCGGGAGCTGTGCTGGGGGCACCTCGGGGTTGGCTTCCCACTGGCGCTGGCACCCTCCGGTGACATTTGGGGACAGCGCGCCTTGGGCGGGGCGATGTGGTGGCCAGTGGCAGGTTGGAGCAGGTGGCTGCCTGGAGGTAGTGATGGGTGAGGGAGGTCCTTGGCTAAACACCCAGGCTCTCCCTGAGCCTCAGCTTGAGGCCAAAGCCGTCCGGGGGGGGTTGTACGTGGCACTGGAGGGCGGAAAAGATGCCTCAGAGGGTGCCCAGATTTTGGCTGTCAGGTCCATCCTTGCCAGTTCCTGCTCTGGCAGCACAGGGGCAATGTTTGCTGCTGCCTTCCATCACCTGCCCCTGGAAGGGAATGATCCAGCACCTCTGTCCTGATGTGCTGCGTGTCGTTCCATCGCTGGGCCACAGGGAGACAGGAGTCCTGTTTTCCTCCCTGCAGAGCTGGGGTTTCTCCCCTTGGAGGACGGAACAGTCTCCCGCAAGAGGTCAGGTTACACGGGATCTCTTTTGGCTCAGCTGGGTCAGACTTCCAAGTGGAATTTCCGGGTGAAACCAAGAGAGGGGGAAAGTAATAATAAAGCAGCCCCTTATATCCCCATGGTGTCGGGAGCTGCCTCCCCAGGGCTCTCAGTCCCCCTCTGCCCCAGCCCAGCCCAGGAAGGCTCCTCCTCCCCGCCAGCCTTTCGAACACCAAATAGTCTCGGAGCGCTCCTTGCCGGGCAGGTCACCCCTCCGCTACCTCGCGTCCCGGGCTCAGCCAGCGGCCGGCTTTGCGCGGCTCCCACCCAAGCCCCCGGTGTCTCCCGGGCGGGCGGGCAGCCCCCTGTGCCACCGCGCCCACGGGCGGTGCCGCCAGCCCCGACCCGCGCCGGGTTTTCCCGTGGTGATCCTGCCTCCATCCCGGTGAGACGCGGCCCTGGGAAGGCAGCCTCCGAAGCAATAGGGAGCTGGAGTTGCATTTGCGGTTGCATTCCTGCTTGGGTTTCTTAGTTTGTTTTTTTTTGTTTTGTTTTGGGGTTTTTTTTTTTTTTTTGGGGGTTTTTTTTTTTTTTTTGGGGGTTTTTTTTTTTTTTTTGGGGGTTTTTTTTTTTTTTTTGGGGGTTTTTTTTTTTTTTTTGGGGGTTTTTTTTTTTTTTTTCTTTTCCTTGGCGGGAAAGGAGCCCCCCTTTTTTTTTTTTTTTTTATTTTGTTTTGTTTTTCCTCTCTGCATATCCCTGGCAGGAAAGTGAGCCTCTCATTTAATTTTTTAATTTTTTTTTTTTTTTTTAAATCTTTCAGCACGTTTTTACCCCCAGACTTGCAGCTCGCCTGAGTCCTGCCCTGCAGGGCCAGGTGGCGAAGGGCAGCTCCTGTTAGGAAATGGTGGTGGGGCAGTGAGGGGTGAGCAAGGGGCCGTGGTTTCTCCTTGGCTGCCCCCTGTGAGGCACGGGGAAATGCGATCCTCACCTCCTGAGGCAGGATCCGTGGCTGGTCCGTCCTCCAGCAAAACCATCTCCATGATTCCTGCTGTGCCAGGGAGGTGCAGGTATTCAAGGTGTTCAGCGCTGCTCCGGGCAGTAAAGCAGAAGGACACCAGTCCCTCTTCCTCCCACAGCCAGGTGTCCATCGCCCAGCAGCATCACCGTGCTCTTGGAAACACTTCCCGTGAAAGGCAGGTCCAGCTGAGCTCCAACACGGTGCATCCCACCACCCCATCCCTGCGCCAGGGCCGGAGTGGGGATGGGTCACCCTACTCCCTCCCTGCTTGGGGAACCAAACCCCTTCATCCAAAAAAAAAAAAAGAAAATTAAGGAGAAAAAAAAAGAGACAAGGCAATGGGAGGACACGATTCCATCTCAGCCAGGAAGGGCAGTGGCACTTGTCACCATCCCTGGCCTTCATGGCAAACCCAGCTTCCCCTTCCGACCTCATCCTGCCAGGATTTATGAACACGTGTAAGTCCACTTATTGACCTCTGGCTAGCTTTATCCCTCCAAATTGTCTGAGAAGGAAATTCCTTGGTAAATGCTAATAATAAAGCATTTATAAAGTGCTCCGACGTACACATATCAACGACTAAGCCAATACATTGTTTGTTATAACCCTGTAGCCTGCAGTTTATAGCACAATTAGTTACAGGTTTTTATAGCATCTCTTTAGTATTTTGAAAAAAAAAAAAAGGTTATAAATATGATTGTTATATTCTATTGTACTTTATAGACAGAGGAAGTTATATTAGTAACAATAACTCTCACTGCTTCGTCAGCATCTCCCAGCTCCCAGGAAAACGAGGGCTACAAAGAGCCGCTTTCCCAAAAGCCCAGGAGGGGGCAGGTGATGATATCCTGGGTGGTGGTACCCCGGGTGCAGGCAGGGACTCTGAGGCAGGACATGTCCAGGTACACAGGAATCAGAGTCGCCCAGGAGCACAGCAGCAGCTACGAGCACCTCGTGCCTCACCCCTACTCACACCCGTAGTACAAAAGTGTTCCCACTTCCCCAACACCGCCCTGGTTCTGCTGAAAACAACCTGCTCCTGGGCCTGGGAGAGGCTGGGATGCCCCCAGCGCTGTCCCCAGGACAGTGCCCCGTTTCTGTCCCCGTGCGCGTGGAGGTGATGCCCGGGTTTGGCTCGGCCCCACCAAGGATGCTTCCCTCTCCTCCTTCTCCTCCTGCCCCGGTGAGCATCCCAGTTGCCTGGACTTGGCTTTCCGTTCCCTCCTGGACTTCTTGTTGGAGATTCCCAAGGTGTCCACACTGCCTATAACGCCCTGCACCCCCTTCTTTGAAATCGAATTAAAAATCAGGTCTGTCCCCCTTGTTCTGTACCCGACTCAGGAGTATTTTTGCAAGCAGGTTTTGTATCTCCGGAGCCCCAGGGCTTGCCCTTGCTGTCTCTGCAGGGGTGGGAGGCTGGCTTTGTCCTCTCTTGGAAGATGGGAATCCCTGGCCCCCATGGGGCTCCTGGAGGGACATTTGTTGTGCCCACAGGGAGCAGACTGGCAGCTGTGACCCCTCATCAGGGTTATCCTCTCTCCCTCCTCACCCACACAAAAAGAAGTGTGGAAAAAAAAAAAAGAGCTTTGGTCCATCTCTATTGCACAAACAGCATTGCTGGGTGTGTGGTGCAGGCTCGGGGTGTGGCCCCATGACCCTCAGGGACAGCCACCACCCCCGAGGTGACCACAACCCCTCTGGTTCTCCCACCTTCGCCCACAAGGAAGCTCGCGGGGGTCAGCAAGGGGCCCTTCCAGTGACCCCCCCAACCTGAGTGACTCGAACACTCATTAAGGCTCCTGGAGCTGTGAGACATTAAGGCTCGTTAGTCCCACGGTACGGACGGGGAAGTCTGAGGTTCGAGGTGTTTTACACCTTTGGATGCCAGGGGTGGGGTGTCCCTGCTTTAGTGGGGGCTACACCCCGCTTCCCTGCAGAAAGCACCCCATCCTCTCAATTCGGGGCTGGATTTTTCCACCCAAACCAGCACCAAAGCGCCTGTTTATCCAAACCNTTTATCCAAACCAAAATTACCGGTAAAAAAAAAAAAAAATCCGCAGGGAAGGAGGGCGCGTCGCTCCAACGAGCGAGGCGGGAGGACCCCCGCGCTGCCCGGGAGCAACCCCATCACGCCGCCCATGCCAACCTCGGGCACTGCAGCTCCAGCTTCAGCATCGCTCCCGGTTTTGGAGTGAGGGGTCTGTTCCCCCCGGCACTCGGGGAGGGGTCAGACCCAGGACTCCTCATCATCCTCGGTCAGCCAGGGGCTGCTGTCGGCTGGGGAGGTTTTGGCCGGGGGGCGTGTGCTGCCGGGCGGGGGGGGCCTGGGCGGCCCCGGGGGGCGATGCTGGCCCCGACGGGCCGGCGGGCGATGCCCCAGCGGGGTGGGGATGCGCGAGGGGCGCTTGCCTGGCCTGTGGTCCCGCCGGGGACGCACCTTGGGCCGCAGCTTCAGCTTGTAGATGGAGGGCACACGCTCAGGCTTCTTCAGACACCGCCGGGGCTTGGGGACGTTGTCGGCCCTCACTCCTTGCGGGGTCTGGGACACCACTCCCGGCTCCTCTGCTTCCCCCGTGGCTGGGAGGGTGGTGGGCTGTGGGGCAGCTCGTGGGGGTGTTTTGGGGACCTGTCTGCCCAGCCCCACAGGGCACAGGGGATGCTGCCTGCGGGAGAGCTCCTCCACCACCCTGTCATAGCCGGGGGTCTGTGTGTGGCCGCAGCACCCCCGAGGACCCTTGCTCCCATCGCCAGGGCCACAGGCTCCCCTCGGTTCATCCCCTGGCACCACAGGTCCCTCAGTAGCCCCAGCCCTTGGGTTCAGGGCCGGGTGGCACTGCCGTGTTCCCTGGGGACCCCCCCCGGCAGCACAGACTTTGCACCTCTCTGCAAAATGGGCCAGAGGGGTGGCGGGCCGGGAGGGGGCCGGGCTGGCTTTGATGGGGGTTTTAACGCTGCTGTCCTGTTTTGGGGGCTGGCTGGAGGAATTTCGGGGTAGGGGGGACTGGCCCCGGCTCAGGGCTCCCCGTCTCCCTTCCCGTGGGCTTTTCTGTCTCTGTGAGTCTCCCTGGGCACCTCGGTGTGAGGAGGGGACACAGCCCTTGATGGGGCTGGGGGCACGGGGTGTCGCTGTGGCGGGTACCCCTGTTTCCTGTGGCCTGGCAGCCACCACGAGTGATTTTCCTCCTTGCTGGGTGCTTCTTGGAGGTGCTGGTGTCACCCGCGGGCTGGGTGCTGTGGGCCTGCCCCGGGCCGGTGCCGCGGGGGTTTTCCCTGGCGTGCTCCCGTGTGGTGCCTTAGGGACCCCCACGCCGTTTGGCAAGGCCAGCCGGGAAGGGGTGGGTGCCCGGCCCGTCACCCCAGGGGAGCTGGGTCGAGCAGGTGACCTGGATGGCGGTGGCTGCCTCCCCGGAGGGGCAGCCGGTGGCTCCCGCACCCTGCAAGGAGAGAGAGCGGAGAGGAGCCGGAGAGCTGCTGCATCCCCCCACCCCAAGCCTGGTGTGGGCACGTTCAGAAGGGAGGGGGGGAAAAAAAAATCAAGGATGTGAGGAAAAACTGCTCTGAAACAGGACAGTTTGGGGCACGAACCATCTCTGCACCTCTTACCTGCCCGAAGGGACCCTCCGGGGCTGCACTGGCTCCTGGTGAGGGCTGGCACCCGGCGGGCGACCCGAGCTCTGTGGTGACGGGGTGGCAGGGGAGCGGGGACGAGGGGGGACACGGGACCCCCAGGTGACAGGGGGCAGGGGGCTCTGGGAGCGGCTGACCAGCAGCGTGGGCTGGGGGCCACGGGCGGGCGCCTTCGAGGCCGGGCACAGCCAGACCTCGTGCTGCACTTGCTGCCGCGGGCTCCTGGCTTGTTTGTGAGCTGCGGGAGAAAACGGAGAGGGGCTCAGCATCCCTGTCCCCTGTGCCCACGCTCGGGTGCAGCCCCCCAGCCATCGCTCAGCATCCAGCCCCCCGAGGATGCTGGCAGAAAGCTGCGCTCCCCGCGAAGGGGCTTTTGGGGTCTGGCTGCATCTGAAAGTCTTCCATGACCTCTAGTGGCCACCAAAGCCAAATAGAGTCCCCGAAAAGAGACATTCCCCGGCAAAACAACGAGGCACGGCTGTGCAAAACCCTCCTGCTTTCAGGAGCCTCCTGCTCCTGAAAACGGCCACAGATGCATGGAGACCCGCGACAGACACACACGCCTCCCTCCACGCCACCCCTTCGCCCTCACCCAGCCACAGGGTTTGGGGACGCGGGGACTCACAGAGGGAGGTGCAGCGACACGGGTCGTGCTTGTCCAGGTAGTGCTCCAGCGTGTCCCAGCCGCCCCCGACCCGCACCATGACGTGCTCCCGCAGGATCTGCACGGGATGCCGTGTGCCGTGAGGCCCAGAGAGCCGCTTGGGATGGGGCACCCCCCACTTTCTAATCAGCCTGGGGGAGACACGCTCAGCTGGGCTTTGAGAGCAGTGGGCTCGCCCTCAGTGCCACCAAAGGACAGCTTCATTCCTGGCTCAGCTCCTGCTGCCATTCCAACAGGTGCCTCTCATCACCCCAAGCAGAATGGGGACTGTTTTGGAAAAGCCCTCTCCTTCATCATGTCACGAGTTCTTTGGACAGGCTTGGGGATGAATCCAGGCAGTGACAGAGCTTCCCAGTGTTCCTATTGCTGGCTTGGTTTGAGGGACAGCCTGTTTTGTCCTGTACACACGGGTGGTTACATCCATGCAAACACGGACAGCACGGCTGAGCTTCCCTGCTGCCCTGCTTTGGCAATAATGGTCAAAACCCCCACACTGGCCCCATTTGGGGGGTGGATTATGGAAGAGGCATCAAGGCAGCAGAGAAGGATTCCTTGTGCCCGTGCTCCAAAAGCACGGGGAGGAGCAGACTCACCCGGACAAAGATGAGGGCGTCGGAGTCGCCCACGCGGTATTTCCCTTTGGATATCTTCATCATGGGGAACTGGACAGGGCAGGTACAGCGGCTCACCAGGTGCTGGACCTGCGGGCAGCAGGAATGGGCCCTGGAGTGTCCATCCCCGTCCACCCCCATCCCCATCCCTGTCCATCCCCACGCTCATCTCCATCCCACGCCCCTCCGTACCATCTGGTCGAGGTTGTTGAGGTCCCGTGGTTTCCTGGGGGGCCGGGGCAGGGGGGTGTCTGTGGGGGGCAGGTCCAGCTCCTGGCGAAGCTCCTCCTCGATCTCCTCCTCCATCTGCACCAGGGTCGGGGCGCGCATGCCGAAGCGGGAAGCGCGACGTGCCAGCTCCAGCAGGCACAGCACGAAGTTCTTCTCGTTCTTCCTCAGCACCAGGTCCTCCGTCTCAAACATCAGCACATCTGGGGCAGGGCAGGGCTGGGCTGAGCCAGGGCTGGCACGTGGGCATGGGGACAAAGGGGCCGGGGGCACAGAGGGAGTCAAAACCCGCCCAAAGGGGTGCTTTTCACTGGAGCCATCCCGCTGGGAATATGGTTGGGTTCAAGAGTTGGGTTAAATTAAATATCTTCTTGGGCATCTACAGCTGTTTCACGGCATCGCAAAGCCACAAAACTCAGTGTCTGGGTGCCTTGAGGGTGTGTCACTCTGTGCCATTCCCCTTCCTGGGCATCCACTGGTGGTAGGACAGGCTGACAGACCCTTTGCTGAGCCAGGATTTCTCCTGCTCTCCTTACAGCTGGGATCGTGCCATGCCTGGCAGGGACACACTGGGCCATACATCCTTTCGTTTTCCACCCTTCCAGCGCATATTTGCACCCAAGCAAACACACCAGACGTGTGCCGGCGCCTTGCAAAGCTGCTGCCAAGCCTGGAGGAGCTTGTGCGAGGAATTCCAGCTCAGGGATGCATGCACACGGTGCTGCCCCATGTGGGGGTGGCACTGATTTTGGGGGACACATGGGAAAACACCCCGGGTGATGTCAGGAGCACCCGGAGGGGACTCGCACACAGAAGACACGGGCCAACAGGAGCCTGGCATCTTACCTTTGATACCCATCTCCTTCCTGCACCACTGGATGAAGTTGGAGACGTTGTCCCTGGCCTGGAAGGTGCCCGGCTGTGCCGTGAGGTTGCAGGTGACACCGGCAGTGGGCAGGCGGAGGTGACGGGCCGCGTCGGGGAAGGTGCGGGCGAACTCCCCGGCCACCTGGGTGACGTTGTTGGCGTGGGAGCAGAGCACGGCCCCCGTTTCCAGCACCTCCACGAAGGTGCCCACCTCGATGTCCAGCTCATACAGCTCCTTCAGCCACTCCGCCAGGTCCTCCTTCATGGCGTACAGGTACTGCTGGCTGGTGGGGTAGGCACGGATGCTCCGCACCGCCGGAGCGCCCCACATGCTGCTGTGAGACTGGGAGGAGGTCGAGGGAGAGGCATGACGGGGACGTGGGTGATGGGAACATGGGGAGCTGCCCCAGCTGTGCCACCCCAGCCCACCTCCCCAGCAGCCACGCTCACCGGGTGCCACTTGCTCCCTGCCACCCGGGATGGTGACGCCGCCGTCCTCCTGCTGTCCAGAGCCCTTCTGGGGTCTGAGGGCTCAGGGAAATCACCCTCCTGGGCAGTGGGTGTTTTGTTTCCTTCCCGAGTGCTGATCCCTTCTCCTTGGTGACAAGGGACTGGCTGCAAACACTCCCTGTTAACCCTCCAGCACCTGCTCCTCCCCAGCCATGCCAGGGGTGGGTCTTCCCCCCCACCGAGGGCCCTGGGTCCGGGACAGGAAGGAATTAGCAGCTCATCAGCTTCCCAAGTTGCTCACGACCACATGAGAGGGATTTTCCCCCTTCCTGACACCCCTCCACCCACCTCCACCGCAGGTGGGGTGACCTGGTGGCCCTACAAGACTCATCCTCAGGGCAACCTCAAGGTGAGGAGGGTTTATTTCCACACGCACCTTTGGGCTTTCTCTGCCCTGTGCTTCCTTGCAAACTTCTTCCCAAATTGCCCACAATTTGGTAAAAGCCAAGCTCCTCCAGGGACAGCATGACTCCAGGAGCTGGGGCTTTAAGGAAATAACTACACGAGTGGGCACCTCTGGGAATGCTGGATCCTCCCTCCCTAACCCATGGCTTGCAGAGCTGCAGCAGCACCCAGGTACTTCTGCGAAAAGCAAATCTACCAGGGAAGTGCTCACGCCTCAGGATCGAAATGGAGCCTCTCATGTGCCCGGGGGGCTCTGTCGTGGGCTTTGGGGGGGCTTCTTGCTGTGTTGAGAGACCCGTCCTCTCCCTGGAGGCAGCTGCCCATACTCAATGCAGCTCACTGTCCAGCCAGTGTGGTTTTGGGGGAGAAAATGCAAGAATCCCAGCTATTCTGCCTGGGAATGTGTGGCAGGCTGGAGGAGTCTGCGCCTGGCATGCCCAGCCAGGGAGCCCAGCAGCAGAGAAGGATCCCTGTGAGGCTGGATTTCCAGCCAGGGCACCCAGTGGGGTTGATTGCACAGCTCAGGGTGTGAGTTCACCTCCCCCAGGTCCCCCCCCCACCAGTGGGGTGCAGGTGATACAGCACAGTCATCCCATCCCTGCCAGAAATGCTGTGCTCAGCCCCAGCCCTGGCAGCATCACAGGACCCCAAGGCTCCGGGAAACACACAGCAGCAAGCCAGGGAGGAAAAGGAAAACCCAAAAAGGGGATAGGATTTGAGGTTGTCCCATCCTCAGCCTCCAGTCCCACAGCAGATGGGATGCCTGCTTTCTCCTAAGGGAACAGGAAAGGGGATAATGAACTGCTGCTTCTCAGCAAAGGTGCAGGTGTAGAGTATCCCTGAGGTACAGCCTGGCCCAGAAACCCTCCTGTACATGGAGCAGGAGTGACACTGCTCTCCTGACCCTGCTTGACACCCACAACAAATGCCTTGACAGAAAGACCTTGTCCAGTGCCCGCTTTCCCCATCAATCCTCCATCCCCCATCAATCCCTCCATTAATCCCCCGTCACCTCATCAACATCCCCATTATTCTCCCCATCACACTGCAGATCCCACAGCCAGAGGCAGCCAAGGGAGCTGGTTCGGGTGTTCCCTGTCCCTTGGGAAGCAAGGATCCACCTTCACTCACTTCAATAGGCTGGAATTGCATGAATTCAGCCTGCGGAAAAAAACCCCTATTAACACAACCCGAGGTGTGGAAAAATCCTCAGTAATTTGGCAGGAAGCAGGGAATAGAGTTTCCCTGTTTTCACCACCATCAGTGAGTTTACAGTGGGATCCATTCCCTCCCTTTGATCCAGCAAGCACAGAAGCTGAGGCCAAATTCAGCAATACCCACTCCAACCCCAAACACCCACAGGCATCTTAAACACAGCCCTGTCAGGAAACCGGAGATTGGCTTAAAAAAA
>VXAY01004701.1:605951-621716 GCA_013399855.1 Oxyruncus cristatus | reverse complement strand
GAAAAAAAAAAAAAAAAGAAAAAGAAAAACAAACAAAACCAAACCAACCAAAACCAAACTGGGACACGAAGACAAGCAGAAATCCCAATGCCACACATCCAGAGGTTCGTTTTATTTGCCGAGAGGTTTCCAAGCCCTCGGGACTCCCCGCAAGCGACGCCGCCTTATTATCATTCAATTCCAAATGAAAACGCTGCGGCCCCCGTTTCTTTGGCAACGCCGAAAGTCCCCCGAGGTTTTAAGCAGATGAAGTGTCCATGTTCGTGTCTGTGCACGAAGGGCTCACTCACGAGTGTTATGAAGAACGGGAGGGGTGGTGGCTTTCCATCCTGCCAAACCCACATCCCAGCTGGCAGCACCGAACACCCTTGGGAAGCACCAACCCCTGGCACCCTGGCTGGGGCAAGACTGGCTCCTGCCCCCTCTAGGGAAGGTTTAGGGTGGGCGAGGGCGAGGGGAGGATGTTGTGTTGAAGAAAAAGAGTCCTCAGAGCTGCTGGCATGGGGAGGGCACCCTGGCACAGCACCCTGGCACAGCACTCTGGCGCAGCAGGACCAGCCCAAAGCAGTGCTGGGGTCCGAGTCCTGGGAGAACCATCAGTGACCCAGCAGCCCACCTGTGTACGACCCCAGCACGGTGAAAATCCCCGAAAATCTCTCAAATCAAAGGACATTTTGAATAACGTTGAGCCCCGCCTTGCTCAGCACCGATGGCACTCGCTGCCACGGAATTCCAGCCCTGGGAAGCCGATGCTTGCCCACGTGCCGTGGGACACCGTGGCCCTTTGTGGACGTGACGGGTGACTGTGCACAGGAGCCAGTGGTGTTTCCAGGTGGGGAGCCTGCTCTGGGAAAGGAATGAGGAATATGCAGCCACACTGTCCTTGTGAGCCTGCATGCACAGACATGTCTGTCCCGCTCTCCTCCTCCTCTTCCCCTCCTCCCCCAGTAATTTGTCAGCCCCTTGTTCATCCAACTGTGGCACAGGGACTCAAAAATACACCAATCCTGTCTCTTGCAGAGACAAAGCAGAGCTGCCCGTGAGCTGCACAGCCACACGGTCACATCTCAGCTGTGCCTCCCCCTCTCTCTCCTCCCCAAAGAGGCTCCTGCACCAAACCCCTCTGCTTTCTCCCCCAAAATCCCACTGTGCTGGTGTCTCCAGCTGGTGCCTCACCAGAGCTCTGGGATGTGAGCACAGCCCAGCAAAGCACCCCTGACCCCCCCATCCCCGGGGCTCTGGGCACACAGCAGGGGCAAAGCTTAGCGCGGATCCAAAGTTTTGTCCAAATGCCTCTTTCCTTTTTTTTTTTTAAGCAGGAAACAGTCTCGTATTTAAAAGCACCCAAAGCCCAAGCCAGGCAGTGGCGAGGCACTTCTCCTCCTGGTCGTGGGAAAATGACAGATAATCAACAAGTATCAACAAAGATATCAAAAAGTAGCAACAAACCCCAGTCCCGCTTTGGAAAAGAATGTGTAACAATATCCTGAATGTTAACAGAAATGGGTGTGATTGCAGTCTCCCATGGCTTACGAATTTTTTGCGGTCTTTCAAAAAAAATACCGTGTCCCAAAGCCTCCAGCCCACCTGGCTGTGGCTAGACCTGTCCCACTGCATCCACGCTGTGCTGGGACACTGCTCCACCATCCCACGGCTCCAACCATCCACAGGCAGCCGGTTTTCCTGCCAAACCGTCCTCAGAGAGGAACCCAGAGTCAAATAAAGAGGGATCCAGGCAGCGGTGAGCGAGGCGGGGTTCAGACCCCCGTTTCATCCCAGCAGGTTCTGCTCAGAAGAGGACCTGCCCACTGTTTGCGTCCCAGCAGCCCATCCAGGGGAGCTGGGTGGCCCATTTGCCAGTGGCCACCACTTGCAGCTTTGCCCGGTCAAACTTCCAGAACTGGTCGTCCCGGAAGAAGTAGACGGAGCCGTCGTGGTGGGTGAGGGCCCCCGCCGTGCCGGGGGGCAGCCCCTGCCAGTCCCGCAGGCTGCGGGGGTAGTAGGGCTCCACAGCGAGGGTCTCCTCGCTCACCACGAAGTACTTGGGGCCCTTGAACAGCACCAGGCGCCGGAGCTGCTGGAAGAAGAGCGCGGTGTCCGGGTGCCGAGGGAGGCCACGGGCGCTGCACTTCTGGGGAAAACCTGCCTCCAGCCTGGAGCCCGCGTAGCGCCAGCACCGGCCACCTGGGGAGGGACAGGGACGGGTCAGAGCCCACCCCAAAGGAGTCCATGGCAGGATCAGCTCCAGGAGATGTGGAAAGACTCAGCCACGGAGCCAGCCTGATGTCCGGGACATCCTTCCCACCGGTGACCCAACCGGCACCACTGCGGGGCTGCCCCAAGGAACAGGCTGGGGGGAAACTGAGGCACAGCAGCTCAGGGGCTTGGAGGCACGGAAAGGGACTGCCAGGGACAGAGCAAGGTCCCCCCCCCATGCTGCTTCCTTGCAAACCTCCCCCTGTTCCTGCACAGCAAATGGGATAGACAGACCCGGACCCGACCTGCAGCGGCAGGAACTGTGATGGGGACAGATGGCTCAGCCATCCCCACAGCGCCCTGCTCCCATAGTCCCCTGTCCCCACAGTTCCCTGTCCCAAAGTCCCTCATCCCCAATCTCCTGTCCCCACAGTCCCCTGTCCCCACTGTTCCCTGACCCCACAGCGTCCTGTCCCAACAGCACAGGCAAACAAAAGCCCCTTTCTGCTCCCAAGCCGCAGCCTGACCCAGCCCTGGGGAGGGATGGAGGGAGCAGCGAGGGCTGGGGAGGCAGAGGGGCTTTGGCTCCCACCCAGCAGCAGCAACAAAGCCCCTTTTCTGAAGAACCAGCAACTGGTTTCCATTAAAAGCTGGGGCTGACCCTGGCAGCCGGGCTGCCTGGTTTGACCTTCCTCTCCCCATCCGGCTGTGGCGTGCTGCCGGGCAGCTTATGGATGCCATCCCAGCTCCAGGGGCAGCTCAGCCCCCAGCATGACACAGGGATCCACGTGTGCCACGAAAACACCACACTCAGCTCCCCTGCACCAGGTGTCTTTGGGGAGCGTTTTCTCCCCGACACCCCACAGGGTTTGATGCTCCTGGTTTGGTTCTGACACTCCGTCGAGCTCCGCTCTCCTGAACGGGCTGATGGGGAAACTGAGGCACAAGGGGGTGATGTGGCTGCCGGGGTGACACATCCCAGTCCGCGGAAGGCACCGAGCCCAGGGGTTTGCACACCCAGGACACCACAGTGCCTCAGCTCTGCACTGCGAGGGGACATGGCCAGGAGAAGGTGCTCCAGCCAGAGCTGGACAACCAGCCCTGCAGGCAGGAGCAGCAGGAGCCACAACAGGAGCTCCCCTGCCCAGGCCTCACCCACCTTTGAAGAAGTAAAACCTGTCGCTGAGCTGGGACCAGGCACAGGCGTCGATGCCAGCAGGGAGGCCAGGCCAGTGTGTCTCCAGGGGCTGTGGGTCACTGGCGTTGCCACTCGCCGACACCACCCAGTAGTGGCTGCCCTTAAAGATGTAGAGGTTGTGATCCGCATCTGCGAGGCAGAGGGAGGGTGTCCTGGGTGAGAATCCTCATTCCACCGCCCCACCACTGCTCCCCAGATCCCGTCTCCTCCCCACGCAGCCCTGTGGTGCTTTGGGGATGTTTTGGATGTTCCTCTCCAGTCATCCCCTCAGCTTTCATGATTCATCGCCTTTGCTCCAGCCTGGAGAGGATGAAAGCTGATCACAGCTCCAGGCTCATCTTTCATGGCTGAGCTCCTGCAGCGATTAATTCTTGCCATGGCCCAAGTTTCAGGATGTTTTCCCTGTTCCTGACACACCAAGCATCACTGTGCCCTCAAGACGCACTCTGCTCCACGGCAGCAATGTGCATCAGTGATCCCACCCGTCCCAGGAGCACGTACAGGGCTGTGGATGAGTCAAACCCCCCCTTTCCCACCACTGGAGCTTATCAGAGCAGAATCAGGCCGGGACAAGGGTAGGGGTGCACAGTTTGGGTGAGGGTCACCCTGGCCAACACCCACCAGCGGTTATGGCATCAAAGTAGGAGTGGCAGTAGTAGGTGCTGAGGCTCTTCTGCTGCCAGTCCCTGCCGTAAAGATCCGTGTTCCAGTCCTGGAAATGGGTGAAGACCTTTCCTGGGAGCTGGATGGCCGAGCCCTTGGAGGGCTTTCCTGGGATGGAGCAAAAGGCAGTGAGTTGCAGAGAAGGGGCAGGGAATGGGCTTTGTCCAAAGCAGAGGGCTGAGGAGCCATCCCAGGGCTCCGAACACTCCCTGTCCCCCTCTCTGGTTCCTGTCCTCCTCTGTGTGGTGCTGGCAAAGACCCCTTGGTACCCCAAAAAACCTGCACCAGCATTTCCCTGGCTGCAGACAAGCAGGCAGCAAGTCCAACCTTCCCTGCCCTGGAGGAGCTGGTGCCCATCCCACACATCCTCCCGCATCTTCCTCCCCAGCCACACAGCGGTGGGGCCCACCCCGAGGGACGCTCAGGGAAACCAGGCTCACCGTACAAGTTCTGGACGGCCAAGATGTCATCCCAGCTGAGGACAAAATCCTTGTTGAGCCTCTTGTAGTAGGGAGACATCAGGGCGCTCTTGACGGGGGAGTGCTCCAGCCCCAGCGTGTGCCCGACCTCGTGAGCCACCACGATGAAGAGGTTGCGCCCTTTGCCGCTGCGCAGGGACCAGCGCTCGGCGCTGTCAAAGTGGGCTTCCCCACGCCGGGGGAAGAAGGCGTGGGCCAGGGCACCTCCTGGGGACACGAGAGCCATCAGGGACCACGGGGCAGGGGGCACGTGCAGCTCTGGTTTGCCTAAATGGGCACCGCTTTTAGCTCTGTTTTGGAGGATGCTCCTCAAAGGCCACCAGCACGATCCCACGGGGAATATCTCAGCCACCTCACTGGCAGGCCTCAGTTGCAGAGTTGGGAGGGAGGACCCCCAAATCAGACCGCAAACTGGTGCAAACTGGGCTAAGAGGCACTGCTGGGGCAGAGCCCTGCCTCCCTCGCCCCCAGCCCTCCTCCCTGCCGGGGAAGAGCCCACGTTGTAAAAGAGCAGCTTACGAGGGGGAAGCGACCAGCACCTGGCCCATCGAAGGCGTTGTTGAGTCCATCGTTGTGGTCCCCGTGGAAGAAGGTCAGGCGGATGTCAGCGGGGCCGTCCCGCGCCTCCCAAAACACCAGGGAGGACACGTTGCTCCAGAGCTCGAAGGCGGCTCTCACGGCCAGGCGCACCTCGTGCTGCGGCAGGTACGGCGGCCAGTTCACCACCCGGTACGTCAGGTGCCTCTTGTACCACCTCCCACCTGCGGCGGGGGCAAGCTCGGCGTGACGACGGGCACTCTGGACTTGTTCTTCCACCCAGGAGTGGAGGAAAGCTTCCCAACGCCGGGAAGCGCCATGGCTTTCCCAAAGGGAAGCTGGAAGTCAAGTCAGTGCCACCAAGCGACCTTGGCAGGCTGCAGCGCCATGAAATCCCGCTGGAGGTGCCACTACTAGAGCCCACCCAGGGATTGCCAAGGCTGGAGCTGCAACCAAACCCCGAGAGGGGACGAAACAGCTTTGAGGGGAGGAGAACTGGGGCACCCAGGTTTGAACCCCACCCTTGCCTCGGTACGCTCTCCAGAGCAAAATCCAGCATGGGGCCCTGCTGGAAGGTCTCCTGCCTGGTACCAGCTCCATGTCCAGAAGACGCAGCCCAAGGGCTGGATTTCAGGGAGAGAAAGCAAAGCCACCTCTGGAAACAAGTAAGGCAAAGGAATGGAAAGGGCTCTTGGCAGCACCTTGGGGACACAACAGATTACTGCCCAAGGCTTCCTTAAATGGTTTCAGGGTAGGTACAGCCCCAATGCCACTACGACAGGCGATGACAATGAAGAAGGGGACAAGAGTGTGTGACCCCTCCCTAAGCTCCCAACCCTCCTCCAACCACACAGGAGCACAAGGATGTGTGTTCCTGCAGCTGCTGCGCAGCATCACAGCCTCCTCCTCCTCCTCCTCCTCCTCCAGCACCCCTTGGCAGCTGCGGGGACCCCACGGCCTTGGGATTACATCTAGCAGGGTGTATCTGGCCAGGAGCAGGAAAAAAGCCGTGGGGCCCTGGGGAGATGCGGGTGCCAAAGCCGGTGCCGAGGCGTGGGAGTGGCGACAGACCCCCAGTGTCTGCATCTGCTCCAGATGTGCGGGAAAACAGGGGGAACGGAGCCGGCAGCACGCCGGGGCTCGCTGCTCCGGGTCTGAGCCAAGAGCTTAGACCTGGCAGACATCCAACCCCAGCCCTGCCTCCTTCTCCCCCAGTTCTGAGAAGCCCATGGCAGGGGAGACTCTGGGCCAGCTAGTCATGCTCCTGGGGGCAGAATCAGTTCCCACTGCTTGACATTGTGACGACAGCCTCCAGCTCCCAAGGGACACGGATGCGCTTCCACCAGGACACACCCTGCGTGGCAAAGGCTAAAACCTGCCTGGGTGGCTGGAGCCCTAAAAAAAAGCCCTGGCATCCCATCCTTCCCTCCACGGGAGCAGAGCATCTACTATCAGAGGAGGATGGAAGGCACTAGCAGGCAAGGTTGGGTGAGCCACACGTGGCCAGCTCTTGGGAAGAGGACGGTCTGGCATTTGGCCCTTCCCTCTCCGCCTCACTGCCTGCCTCTCCTGGGCATGGGATGGCTCCTGCAAGGGCCACACTGCATGTCAGGGCTTTGGAAGGAAAACCAGAGGCTGGAGGAGGATGAGGGAGCTCTCCTGGGGCTGTACACTGCCAGCCCTGCCAGATGCAGAGACGGCCTGACACGGCACAGAGTCCTTTGTTAATCTCGCCCTCATTTTTCCCATGTCCTAAGCACAGCTGGCCCCAGCCCTCTTGCTCTCTAGGAATCCAGATGCTCATCCACAGGCCCAGGAGGGAGCTCATGAGGGACAAGAGGCCCAACCCTGGATGCACAGGAGCACAGAAGGATGCTTGGGGCAGAGTTAAACCCCTTAACACGGGTGAAACGATTCCCTGGGTCAGACAGCCAAGTGCTGGCAGGTTTTGTGGTTACTGCTGGGTGATTAACACGTCTGAATTCCCAGAGCTCAGCATAACCTAGAGATAACTTCACTGTTTGCCAGCTCCTGCCCTCCAGATCATGGCATCACAGGCATTGTGCAGGGCCACAGTGACCTGATCGCTCCCTGGGAGATGCCCTGGCTCCCTCAACAGCAGTAAAAATGACCACAGAGAGCCGAATTTCCCCACGAGTGGGAGCTGCACCTCTCATCACTGCTAACACCAAGACGCACAGAACCACCAAAAACAAAGAGGTTTAAAAAGAAAGCAGCGCAAAGCCCAAGTGGGCCCTGGGGTGGACGCGGGGCCGCGCCTCCCACCCACAGCAGCATCCCCCGGGATGGGAGAGCTGGACTCGCAGCATTCCAGCAGCCCAGAAGCCAAGCCCCAGGGGGCCCCCCGGGGTCGGTGCTCACCGTGCTGTGCCGTGCGCCGGCGGCGCCGGGCGGCCGGTGCCCGGCGTGTCCCCGCAGCTCGGCTCTCCCCGTCATCGGTGCCACACCGTGGCCGAGCCATCTGGTGGAGCGTGGGGGCATCCAGCACCCCGCTCGGCGGGAGGTGGGCCACTCGCTGGAAATCCCTGGAAAAGGAAGGGAGATATCAGCACCCACATCCAGACCTGCCCCCCCACCCCCACCCCCGGCATGGGATTTCAGTGATGTTCGTGCCAGGGGTTTGACCTGAGACAGGGTTTTCACCCAGCAAGCTTCACACCCCGCCACCAGGACTCCACCCAGGCGACAAAACAAGAAGGATTTGGCTCTGCGACCACAGCTGACTTGTAACTCATCTCCTAGCAGGGCAAAAGCAGACGAGGGAGTCTAAAATAAGGCCTTTTCCAGCTTTTAACCCCATTTGTTCGGCTTTGTGTTTGACTTCGCATTGGACTTTGCGCGGGGTCAGGACAGGGATGCTCCCAGAGCCGATGTGGTCTCCTCGGGAGAAGTCCAAGCAGGGGCTGGCTGCTCGACCCCCCGACATCTCCCAGCCGTCCCCAACCTCGGCCTCCCTGCAGACATTATTGCAAGGGGAGCACCGGGCCATAAAAGGCAAATAAAGCAGCTCCACAAGCGCCGGGTGCCAGCAGCCGGCATCCAGCTGCGGGAGCCGGGCACGGACCGGCCTTTCCAAAAAGGACCGCTTGTGCTTTACCATCGGACCGTGAGAGAGAGCCTCCAGCTGCAAAGACACCCCCTTTGGCTGCAAAAAGACCCTCTGAGCGCCGGCACCACCCAGGCAGCTGGAGCTGCTGGGTTTTTCCCGCAGTTTTCAGCGACGGGCTCCTACCTCAGCGCCTCGGTGAACTCGGCGGGGCTGTGTGTGCCGGCCCCCGGCTCGCCGAAGTAGCCGTACTTCTCCAGGAACAGCTGCAAGAGGAGATGGGAGAAGTGCAGCTCAGAGCGTGTGGTCGGCTTGGGAAGGGAGGGGGGAAAAAAGGAGATGCAGCGGCAAACGGTGCTGCAAGCCCAGGGCTGTGTGAAATTCCCACTTATTTTTTTTCCTGAGACCTCTGCACCTCCAGCAGCCGCACCTCCGGTGCCCGTACAGGTTTACGTGTGTCTCCACCCCATCATTTTTGATGGCTCTTGGGTTTTTTTGGCCATGACACGACGGAGGCGTAGGAGGAAACATGGCATCAAGAGATCAAAACGCTCTGCTGCCGTGTCATCCACAGCCAGAGGCGGCCAAACCCGCAGCTCTGATCCCCTCGGCTCAACACAGTGATTGAAATAAAGGCTGAAGTGCTGTGGACACGAGGAGGGTGGGGTGAGATGGGGTCAGGCTGCAGCCTCCCCCCGCCCCGTCCCCACGCAGGATGTGCTGCTGCAAGGCGGAGACACGCTGGGGGCAATCAGCTCTGCCAAACCATTCTTCCTCTTATCAGCCACTGACCCGGACGGAGGTCGTCTCTCTGAACTTGCTCCAACACTTAAATTGTACGTTAAAGAAAATAAACGGCTCCCCTCGGCTCAGGCTGCTCCCCAGCTCTCCGAGAAGTTAATAGTCGGGCTCACAGGAATGCTCCACACCCGCCTGCCCCGCAGGGGATGTCTGCGGGAGACAAACAAGCTGCCCAGCATCCTGTTAGTGCAGCAGAGTCGGAGGAGTTACAATAATGGATAACAATAAGAATAAAAAGTGAAAGCGGTGGCTTCCTTTCCTCGCATCCCAAAGGAGAGGTGTGAGGAGCAGCAGGAATGCCATGGGCTGACCCGGACAGCACGGCTGGTGCCCTCTGGGAAAACGTATGTTTTTAAAGCTGCTTCCCTCCCTGCTCATCTCAGGGCAGGGAAAAGGGGGTTGGGATATTAATGTCCACTCAGTGCTGCTCCTGACCGTCCACCTCTGTCGGGTGATCCAGTCCCCCTGCGGAGGAGGCAGCATCCCTTCCTGGGCCTGTCACCTGGCAAGGAGCAGGAATGGCTTATGGACATGGCAGTCCCGAGTTGTGCCAGGGCCTCTCCTCCTTCTCCTGCCCAAACCTTCTGCTTGCCACTAGCAGTCATCTCCACATCGTCCCAAAACACGTCACCCCTGCACCCACCACCTCCCCATGGGCAGGGCAGGCACATCCACGAGTGCTCCCACAGACCTCATCTCCTCCAGGTGCCGAGTGTGATCTCCTCCCTCACACCCCTTCTACCCGGAGGATCCCCCTCTGGCTGTAGCACAGCAAGGACCGGCACAGCTTCCAGCTGGGACACGCTCCTCACCCAGCCCCAGATGAAGAATTTGGCCATGTTTCCCACCAAAGGAGCCTGTCCCGGCTGGAGGCAGCTCCTTGCAGCAGCACCAGGCTGCAGCACTGAGAGCCCAGTGTGGCCAGAGACACCCTGACCCCCCACACCTGGTCAGGTGAGTCAGGAGAAATCAGGCACGAGCAGGGGCTGAGCTGGCAGGTGAAAGCATCAGCTTGTTCACTGGGAGAAGACATATGGGTACCAGGAGATAAAATACGGTGGCAGCTCAGGATGAGGATGCAGGGAAGGAGGATATGGGGATGGAGGAACCTCCCTGGGGATGGGGTGGCTCAGAGCCCTGAGAAAGCAGCCTAGAGAGGAGAAGGTATCTGGCTCTCTTCCTCTGCCTTTGTGTTTTTATAAAGTTCTCCTCCAGAATTAGAAAATCCCCAGTTACATGTATGGGTGCAGGGTGATGATCCCAGTGGTGACATCACCACAGATAAATGTGAGCTGAGAAGCACAAGGACAGAAAGTCCCGGGTCTCAAATCACAGCATGGCCTAAACTTTTTGTACCACACACATTTGCTTTCGCTCAGCATCTGAACCCAAACAACCTGGAGCTGTTTCCTCGCCTGTAACCCAACACAGTCCCATTCATAAAGCATGCAAATGGTTTCTCCCCACCATGATCTCATGAACGCTTGAAACCCCATCTGGACAAGTCAGGGTGCTCAGCAAAACAAGCAACTAGTGTCAAGCAGCTGCTCTTGAGCAGCACCAGGAGGCACACAGGCCACTGGCTTCATCATTCCCGCCCAGATCTCCTGAAGCTTTGCAAGTCCAGCCAAAGCAGCACTTTCCCTGTGGTTTCTGGCCCGTGTCACATGGAGGTTCTCACACACAGGCACCAACTCTCCAGCTGCAAAATCATCAGGAGAGAGTTTATTAAAATTTTCTAGACACACCTTCTGTCAGTTAAGGGTGATGGTAGCCCTGGAAACACAAAGCTACAGGAGAGGGATGTGCTGATCCTCCACTCTGTCAAGTATTTATCAGAGCACAGACCATACAAAGCCCCCTGGACCAGAGAGTTTTCAGGGTGCAGGAGAACCCAAGAGCCCCATGCCACGGTATCCTGTGATCGAACCAGCACTCGAGACCCCCTCCAGCACTGCACAACCCCCCAGAGCCCAGCCAGGCTCTGGCAGGGCTGGATGGAATCCAGCACCAGCCCATTAAACCTCCCCGGAGACAGCAATGCAAAGCCTGGCCATGCTGGGAAAACCCCCTCCCTCCTGCCCTAGATGGGGAAATGCTCTTTTCCATACAATGGGAAAAGAAAAACAGCAGGAAACCAAGGGCTGAACATTAATATGAAATATGCCCAGCTCCCCCTCCGCGTGAGGGAGGGAGAGGAGGACAGATCCGGCTGCCTGGGAGCCAGTGCTGGGGCAGAAAAACCTTTGGAGCTGCAGCAGGGACAGCAGGAGGAGAGTCTTGGGGAGATGGATGGGCCGTTCCCATCTCAGGGCTCTGATGTGGAGCCTGTTACAAGCCTGGAAATCATCTCTGCTGAGAGCTAAAGCCAAGGAAACACCTTGCCCTCGACTACAGGCATCCCGGGTGGAAGACAGCCAACAGCAAATACAATTAGTCCTCCCTCCCCGGAAACCGGGATAACACGAGTGCGGAGACAGCAGGCTCCGGTCCTGCCTCCTCTTCCCTCCACATACTCAACTTCTGGCTCCTTTCCACCAGCCAAGCACCAGAGAAGCCTCACACCGGGCTCCTGCTGAATGTGCTCCCTCTGCCCTGCCTGGTGCAAACCTCATCTCTCCCCTCCATCCCCTGGCAGTGGAAGGAAGCGATCCCATCCTGCCTAAGGCTGGGCAGGAGCTTCATTCTGTGGTTACAGAGGATGCCTGTCTCAAGCTGTACCTCAAAAGTCTTTTGTTTTTAGTCATGAAACGGCAGCAACTCATCAAGCCAGCCCAGGTGTGTCCTCAGCCCTCGTCCCAGGCTCCATCCTGCATCATCTCACCACCAAGATGGGAACAGTGGCTCCCACTTTTCACCCTCAGTTTCCCCCCTGTACAGACACAAGGAGAGCTGACCCCAGAGCATGTTTTGGCCTGATCATGGAAGAAGCAGGGAGGCTCCTCCTGCCCACCGAGTCGCTGCTCCCTGAGAGCTGCCTCCAGAAGATGTCACAGCAATTAAAAACGCTCGTTCACTCCCGCTCTCCCAAGCCACATCCCTGCAAACCCTCAGGCAGAGTCCTTGCGCCTCCTTTGTTTAAGTGTGTGTACAAGTATCTATATAAATATTATATCTGTGGACGCAGAGAGACACATGAGAAGGGAGATTAGCGAGCACAGAGCTCGGTCGTCCTCCCGCCGAAAAGGCAGCAAAACCTCAGCTAATTCTGCGTGTTAGTGGCAGGGGGTGATTAAAGCCCCAAACCCCTCTGGCTGCTGGGATGCTCCCCTGCTGTGCCTAACTGGTCCTGGGGGAATCTCCTCTCCCACCAACCCCCCCCCCAAAAATCCACTTTAGCAACAAAATACCCATGTGCCACTGAAGATGTGGAGCTGGGGACTCTGAAGTTCCTTTTATTTTCACACTCGACCTTCTGGAGCTGAGGGACAACAAGCCAGGACTGTATCAGGTCTAACAAACCACTCTTGGTTCCAGTAACCGGTTGGGTGGGGCTTGCAGCAAAACTGGTCTAGTGGAAGGTGTCCCTGTCCATGGCAGGGGGTTGGAATGAGATGAAATTTAAGGTCCCTTCCAACCCAAAACGCTCCACAATTCTGTGATAACTCACTGGGAAGCCCCAGCTTTGCCCCAGCCCCCCACACCTGACACCGACGGGCTGCGCCGCCCACCACACGCCGCTCCAGCAGCGCCAGAACCCCTGAATGCGACCCAAAGCGCTTGGGGAAAACGGGGAAAAACACCGGGCTTGGCCAAACCTTCCCCTGCGAATACCAGAGCGGCTGATAAACCAGTTCGGTCACGCAGACTGGTTGTGCTTTCACGTCTAAGGAGCGAAAGGAAACCAGACGCTTGGTCTTGCCCTCCACCGGGGTGGGAACGGGGGTCGAGGGGGGAGGCGATGTCCCCTCTGCCGCAGCCGCGGCCCCTTGCCCGGCGGGCGATGTTGGCCGTAACAAGCGGGGATTGTTTTGGGGGAGAGGCAGGAAGAAAGCGGGGCTGTTCGTGCTGCGGTGACTCACGGGGCTGTAAATCACACCGGGGGACTGCCGGCTGACTGGGAGCCGCTCGCCACATCCGCGCTACCGGCGGCGGCCCAGAGACGCGACCTCACGGGCGCTGCATGTCCACGCACAGCCCAGCGATGCCGCACAGGGGTGATGTCTCTTCCCTCACCACCACTCCCTCCCACCCCCGCTCCTTCCATTGCCGTGCTGAGGCTGAACAGCGGGAATTTTTCACAGGAAGAAGAATATCTTCCCCCCTTATTTCAGAGGGAAGATGTGGGGTGCCCTGGGAGCACGCAGGGGTCCCAGCTGACGTCCCAGCCCCACCGTGGTGGTACCCAGGGACCCTCGCTCCGTCCAGGCTGTGCTCAGCATCCAGCATCCCGACTGGATGCTCCCTAAAGGAGCTCAGCCACACACTGGAGCATTTCTAAGCACAAACACAGCTCAGAGTCCTAAATGTAAGTCCTGGGGTGGCTGAGGGGGAAAACAGACAGGCCATGAGCAAGACAGGAAGGAGGAGTGAGGGCTAGGGAAAAAAAATTGGGAAAAAAACCCCCTAAATGAGAATGTCCCAGTCCCAGAGTCTTGCTCTCCATTCCCATTCACTGCTTTTCCTAATTTCCCCCCTTCATTCCCACTGCAACAGACCTTGTAGCTTCTCGCACAAATCTCTGCAGATTGTCCTTTGACCCTGGCGCCACCAGCACCCTGCTGTGCTCCTCACTCCCAGCACAGGCTGAGATCTCTCATGCCCTGTGTATTTTACACAATTCCCCTGGCATCAGGGAATCTCGGGCATTCCCACTGCTGCCTGAGCACAAGCACAGCCAGCCAAAGTGCTCTCTCACATCAGACCCTCTCTTATCTGGAGCCCGCAGATGATAAGATGATTTAACAGAAAAATGTTTCAAAGTAAATTTCCAAACTCTCCTTGTTTTTTTTTTTTTTTGTGTTTTTGTTTTTTTTTGTTTGTTTGTTTGTTTGGTTTTTTTTTTGAGCTGCAATTGATATGGATGCAGTGAAAACACGGGCACAAGCCAGGAAAAGAACACAACTGGACATTTTCTCAGCCTTGTGCCTCTAAGTTTACACAGCCCATTGTGGCTAACTTTGGCTATTTTAAAAGCAAAAAAAAAAANATTTAAAAAAAAAAAAAAAAAAAAAAAAAAAGCTTTGGAAGGAAAGCCTGGCCCTGAAAGCCACAAGTCACTTGAACTATTTGATGTTATGTGAGAATTTCAGCTTCCTCCTAAAAGAAAATTAACTGCTCCATTTATTTAGACAAGCTTTCTCACTCTATTTTCATTGTGTGTGTTGTCCCAAAGTCCCTGGGCAGCACAGCCCATCCCACTGAGTCAGAGAGACAGGGAAGTCATTTGTCCAGCACTCCTCTCCTGGGATCTGCCACAATCCTGGGAGCTGCTCTGAGGCTTTCAGGGAAAAGTTCTCAGAAGTCACCAGTGAGGAATGGAAAGGCAGTTTGGACCTTTTTAAACCTCTTGCCCTCAATCAGGTAGTTCTGGGTTTTTTTTTTACAGTGAATTTTAAATTATTGATTTTCTGAGCATAAAAACTTTGCCCAGGTGGCATGAGGGGCTGGGTTGAGGTTTGTGCACAATGGGACAAGCACACCTATAAATAACCTCTCTGAAGCAACATCTCCCAGCTTAGGAAACCTGCCCATCAAAACAAGCCTCCGAGCATTTATGTCCACTTTTACAGCACGTGAAAAATCCCAATTAATTCACGAGGATTTGCTGACTGGGGTTTAAAATTAAGCATCTGTGCAAATGTACACTGGATCGATGCCTAAACAAGAAAAAAAACCCCAACACAAAGCTTTGTTCACCAGCCAAATCTCGTACCTTGTCCTCCCAAAGCAAACAGGAACGGATGGTGGCACAGTGTGACAATGATATGGGGACAAACAAAAGAAATCCAAACAGAGGTGGATGGGGAAAGCCCTGGGGAGAGGCAGGGAGGGGAAGGACTGGCATTTGTGCCCTCCTGATACGCTGGGAGATGGGCAGGTTTCCTCATGCAAGAGTTCTACTGTTGTTGGAGCTCTGTGGACGGGTGGGTTTGCAGAACACACATCACCTGTGGGGACACCTGAAGACAGGCTGAGAGAGCTGGGGTTGTTCAGCCTGGGGAAGAGAAGGACAGTTGGAGCCTCTTCCAGTGCCTAAAGGGGCTTCAAGAGAGCTGGAGAAGGACTTGGGACAAGGACCTGGAGTGGTAGGACAAGGAAGGATGGCTTTAAACTGAAGGAGGGCAGAGCTAGATTAGATATTCGGAAGAAATTCTTCCCTCTGAGGATCATGAGGCTCTGCCACAGGCTGCCCAGAGAAGCTGTGGCTTCCCCATCCCTGGAAGCATTCAAGGCCAGGTTGGACAGGTCTTGGAGCGACCTGTGGAAGGTGTCCCTGCCCATGGCAGGGGGTTGGAACGAGATGATTCTGAAAGTCCCTTCCACCCCAAACCATCCTGGGATTCCGTGACACACCTCCACACACTCACCACGTGCAGGCACACACCTCGACATTCCAACACAGCCCCGTGGGACAGGCCCACCTCCAGCCGGCACTGCCACCCCCCCTGTGCCACGCACACACCGCGGGCACCCACGGCACGCGTGCGGACGCACGGGCACCCATGGGAGCTCACCTGTGGTGGGAATGTGCCTCGGGGACAGGGGTACACGGGGACACGCACAGACCCGGGGGGTCACGGGCACACCTATGGCACGGGCACACAGCCGGGGCACGGGCACACCGGGGCCGCGCACACCCAGCACACGGGCATCCCACGCCG
>VXAY01004701.1:580604-605878 GCA_013399855.1 Oxyruncus cristatus | reverse complement strand
CCGCCGCCTCTCCCCGCCCCGGCCCCGGGGGCGGCCCCAGCCCCAGCCCCAGCCCCGGCCGAGGGCCGGGCTCCGCCAGCGGCACCGGGCGGAGGGGGCTGTCCCTGCCCGGGAAAGCCCTCGCCGCCCCGCTCCGTGTCCCCCAGCCCCGGTCCTGCTCCGGGGGGATGACCCCCAATGCGTGCCCCGTGCCCGGTCCCCGGGGAACATCCCGCTGCGGGTGCGTCTCTCCGGGCTGCTCAGGGTGCTGGGGCAGTGGCTCTGCCCCGTTTGAAGCAGGGGGAGAGACAAGGAGAAGGCGATTCCAGCTTCTCCTAAACCTGAGTTCACCCACGGTCCACCCCACGCGGATGCAGAGCGCACCGGGGCTTGGAGGGCCGGGGGTCCCTCTCGGCCAGCACTTGCCGTGAGCACAGAAGCACAGGAGGCTGGATGGGCAACGCTGCCCCTCTTCGGGGGTCTAGCAAAACCCTCAGTGCTCTCTCAAGCTTTGGATAATAACCACACGCTCAGGGTTGTGTTTTACGCTCTTTATGCTTAGATTTCCCTCCCCGGCGTGGAACGTGGTCACCCGTGGTCAAGGATGGGCTGTTTGCCACCCAAGGCAACACGCTGTGCCTGTGTCAGTGTCACAGCTCTCCTGCAGCTCGGACACAGCTGATGGTCTTGTGCTTTCCACTGACAGGTCAGCAGCTCTGTTTACTCCCAGCAGTATTTTGTTTAACTGTTTTGTTTTAATTTGACTAAAGCAAAAGGATGTTTTGATTCTGCTTTGGTTCAGGGGGGGAAAAAAAAACATAGGATGTGACTTACATGTGCTTTTGTTTTCATGCCAGCTTCAACCCCACACCTATTTTAAAGCTCCCAGGCCTCTTCCTCCTCTTTTTAAACATGCCAAAACCTGAAGTTACAGGAGCATCTGTTGAGTGCAGCCTGAAGAAATCAGCAGGGATCCTGTGACACGTTGTTTTTCAGTTGGACAGGGTTGAGCATGTAGGAGAGAGAGGCAGGATTTGAAGGAGAGAGAAAGGGACCTGCATAACTCAACAAAATAGGGAAGACACTGCTCTCCGAGGAAAAAAATAAGGGAGAAATTAAGAAGATGGCATCTGGGCCATAAGTGCTGACCCAGGGGCTGTCAGAGAGCACGGTGGGCAGCTGGCACAGCCTGTGGAATGGTGTGAGGGGAATACTCAGCCCTGGGAGGAGGGAGAGCCAAGGGATGGCCGCTCCTTACACAGGTCAGCCTCGCGCTTCCTTTCAAAACAAGAGCAGCTCCGTCTGCAAATGCATCCGTGTTTGCTTCGTATCTAGGAAGCAACTGATCCATCTGCTCTTCCACTTAAGAATATGGATGATGAGAAAGTGACTGGCTCGGCTCCAGCAGGAGCAGGAAACTCCCTCCTCTGCTCATTGTAATGTGGGGAAGCGTCTGGGAGGGCACCTGCAGCCCCTGGAGCAGCCAGCTTTCCGACCGGGCACTTCCCGGGGCTGCAGCCTTAGTCCTTTAGGGGTTTTGGCATTCAGATGGAGATCAGCCCAGCCTTGGAGATGCCAAATCATAGTTCTCTCCAGATTTTTGGCTGGGAGTATAAAGATGTTTATCCAGCTGCTGTAATCGGAGCAGTATCAGGAACAGAAAAACTATCTCGTGGAAAGGTGAACAGATTTCCAGCTCTCTCAGTGTTAGGTAAGAGCTCAGAAATGGGGCAGAAAAAAAAAAAAGAGTTTGAGTCCTCGTAACTTCAACCCCAAAACTGAAACCTGACAACTTTGGCAAAGAGCTGACATAGTTCTACTAAAAAACACTCTCAGAAGAGAGAATGATAAATAGATCCATAACAGCTCTTGCTGCTTAAATGTCCCCGCTTTCTTGGATTTCTAGACAAAATGCCACCTCCCTTGAATTTAACTCAAAAGGTCTCAATGCAGTTACTGAGGTTGATTTCCAAGCCCCTTCCAGAGGGTTCCTAATTTAATAGCACTATTATATTCAGCTGAAATCATCATGAAGCACTAAGTGCTATTACCACAGACACAGAGTCTGGAATGGCGGAGGCTGCTCTGGCGATATGGGCACAGCAAGAGCAGCTGAGCATTGCAAAGAGCTGAAGCCCCAGTGAGTCACCCTCAGAGGTGAGATCCAAGAGTTTATAAACCAACATAACTGAAACAGCACTTCAGTGACGTGAGCTTTCTCTGGGCAGCTTTTGAATGTTTACCACAACTGATAAGCAAGTAGCAACACCATTACTCCTCTGTGGCAGCTTCTACCCAAGATGGATGTGATGCACAAGAACTGACGGTTAAAAACCTTTAATGCTTTGCACTAAGACCTGGGTCAATTTGTTCTGTTTCACCCACTCGAGAAAGCCATTCTTGAGGCGTTTGCTGCCCCGGGATGGCTCTCTGGGTGCTGTGTCACGCAACGTCCAAAACACTCATCCTGCTGCTGGAAGGTGGCCACATCCAGGACCGCTTGGGGTCAGATCAGAGGGGCACAGTCACAGCTTTCCCTCCCGACCCTAGCCTGCAAGAGTCAAATTCTTTACCAAGGCACGAGCAGCTTATGTTCCCCAAGCTTTGGCTGTCACAAGGGTGAAGCTTTTCTGCTCAGACGCTGTTTTCTCAGGTACTTAATTCATGCACGGTAAGTTCTCACAGGTCAAAGGACTTTCCCGTGTCCTCACTGTGTTAGAAAGTCTGTCTCGCCCAGTATCCTGTCCCCAACAGAGCCAGGAACAGACACTTACCAGAAGGGTGTTACAGAGAAAATGCAAAGTCTGTGCAGACTTCCCTTTTGTGTGCAGAGTTCCTGGAAATTGGTGAGGTCAAGAGGCTGCATCCAGCTGACGAGCGCTGCTATAAACACATCAGTTTGCTGGATTTGTTTGAATCTCACCAGTTATCTGCTCAGAGGACTGCCAAAACCATGCACCTCTTCCGAGGATCAGGGTGGCACCCAAGTTCCAGCAAATCTTGTGGACCTCTAAGCAGCTTGGGGTGCGTTCTGACAGCTGTGTTTTATTACAACAGCTTTACAAGCAATTGCTACGGCAGCATTAGCAACATCATCTACTGGGACAGCACCACGCGAGCTCTTCGTTACCCTGGAAATGGGAATTATCAGTTCTGGATTAGGCACAGCAGCACAGATGGAATCCTGCCCTCAAACCCCCAAAGACTCGAGTTACTGGCTTCAGTGACTGCTCCCACATCTCTCTTTAGGGCTGTGGTATTTGAGCAACTTAAAAGTTGCATTTCTTCTCAGGGTGAGGTGGGTTTGGCTGCAAAGAGCCGGCATGGAAACTATTTGGCTGCCTCTGAGATTGTTTAGCTATTATTGGGGCATTTCAGCTCTGTAAGGATCACATGCCTATTCTGCATTGGCATCCCTCTTTTCTCCATGAAGTCCTTGTTGAGCTTGGCAAGTGCTAGAGGGGTTTTTATAAATAAACCACCAGCATTCCATACGGGACTGATTCCCAAAATGAAACCCTCGCTGCTTAGAAAATGTATTATTGGAGGACAGATCATAAATAGAGATGAAGGCAGCAAAGCCATGCTGAGAACAACCCAAACTGCTCCTTTCTGCTGGGATAGCCTCTCCTGGTTTTCCACCTCCTGATAGAGCCACCATCCTGTCCCTCCTAAGTTTGAAATTTTATTATATGAAGTCCTACCAAATTCTCACAGGGCACTGTGAAGAGCCACAATTAATTCAATCCTTAATATACTAATTTTTTTCAAGCTTTTACTTTTGTTTTAACCTCAACTAAAGCTTATCCTCATGAACTTGAGGCAGTTGTGGAGAAAACCTGCAGCGCTGAAGGACTTGGCAGAAGCAGTTGGAGGGCAGTGACATAGTTAAACCATCATCTGGGTTTATCTCTTTTGCAGAACATCACTTCCCAGGCCTCCCTGAACTAGTTTAACTCTCTCTGCACCAAAAGCAACTAAACCAACCCACACTGGCCCCAGCAGAGTTTTTGCTCAGCTCAGCCGTTCCCAACTCTCTGCTCAGCTCCGAGGGCTCCGGGTGCAGCCCCAGGAGGTGTTTGCGCAGTGCCAGCTCAGCTCTGTCGGGGAACAAACCTCAGCAGGGACACTGCTGTTCCTGGCTGCTGATCCCTGCTTTCCTTCCACTCCATCCAGCTGCCTCCACTCCTGGATGTGCCAGTGCAGCGGTGGGCAAGAGCACCCTCTAGCCTCTTCATTCCAAATAGTACCTCCAGCTTAAAAACCATCAGCCTCCAACTTTTCTAGCCCAGAATACAACAGATACTGAATTTGCCAACAGTTTGCCTTTCCGAAGCCTCACATGCCATACATTAAATTTTATACTG
Organism: Oxyruncus cristatus; assembly: GCA_013399855.1. Classification (NCBI taxonomy): domain Eukaryota; kingdom Metazoa; phylum Chordata; class Aves; order Passeriformes; family Cotingidae; genus Oxyruncus; species Oxyruncus cristatus. The sequence goes on along the minus strand of VXAY01004701.1, from coordinate 601,532 downwards.
CCACTAATACACATATACCTCAAATTCCACTGTTTTAAGAGGAACAAGCTGCTCACAATCCATGACAGAGGCATTTCCTGACAGAGCAGATGCTTCCCAGGAGAAACCTGAAAAAGGCCCAGCACAGTTACTACATTTACAGCCACGGGTAATGCTGATTTGAACTTGGTTACCATGACCATGAATGCGCACCAAGCTGGGGAGCTGCCTTACAAACCTTAACAAAAGCCAGTTTTGTTCATTTTTCCGTGAGATATTGCGCAGCTCTATGAGCCCAGTTGTGACTACAGACCCCAAGAACTTGTATTCAGTGTTGCCCCTGGAATACTGGACAGCCAGATGTTCTTTCTCAAAGGCCTGTGATGCAAAGGCAGCACTGGACATGAGCTGACTGGGGCAGTGCCAGCTTCCCAGATTCCCAGCACCTCACCTCTGCAGAGGAGGGATAATGAACTTCCATTGTTTCTCCATACTTTGGCTTCGCAGCCAAATTCTCACAATGAACCCAAATTCTCACAATGAACCTCACCTGTACCTGATCTCAAATGAATCAGCAACACACAGCACTTGCTTGCATCACCCACATTTCAAAACCAGCAACCAGAGGTACAGCAACAGAGAGCATATCGCCTTTTTTTTTTTTTTTTTAAGCAATCCCCCCTTTTTTTTTTTTGAGCTGTTCTCACCCTTGGCAGCAGGAGAACACACTCACACTGAGCTCTGCCTTTGCACCCAAGCAGGTGTGGGGTAGGATGGCAGGAAGCACGGAGTTCTGTCTTAGAGGGAATAGGAGAGGAGAGGACAAGTCTGCAAGTCTGGGATAGAGGGCACAGACAGCAAGGAGGCCCGACACCAACTTAATTGCAGATTTTGTGAACACACAGAGCTCAGGTCAAAGCTGCAGTGCCATTCCAAACAAGGGCCTATTTACTGCTAAGGCCACATCACAGGAACGCTGGGAATACGTAAGGAAACACATGCAACTGAAGTAACCGAGGAAACAGTAGGATTTCACAAATAAAACAATCAGCATTTATTGTTGTATTACAAAACACTTCATATTTTGGCAATATTTTACAGTTTATCCTTTTCCTTCTTAGGGCCTGTTGAAAAGGTATGGGGGGAAGAAAAGAGGAGAATGTTGAAATTAAGATTGAATTTCAATGTCTTGCTTAAAAAAAAAAATCCTCCCAAACCACCCCAGTCCCTCCCACCAAAATAAAAATCTAGTTTCACTCAATTCCACTATCCAAAGAGGCCATGGGTGAAGCTGCAGGCAATTTCACTATCAAACGCATCAAGAAGACAAACAAAACATTCACAGTGGTCTTCAGTATGGTCTGTTGCGTTGATCATTTCTGAAATCATTTCTGAAAGGGAAGGAGAAAGTTATAAGCAAACGACAAGTTAAGTGAGTAACAAATAGTCCCTTCAGTCAAACATCTCTACGCTGACGTCTGCGTGTCGCTCTGTGTTTAGAGAGCCTCGTCCAAACACGCTCACAAAACACACTCAACGGACAAACTGAGTTGTTTTCTCCAGGAGCTCCTATCTGTAGTTAATATTTTCATAGCAGAGTTGTGCCTGCACATGTAAACAGCCCGTTTCCCACAGTCCCTCTCTCAGCTCCACAGTCTGTTTGCCCCACAGCCAAGAACCTCTTACCTTCCTCCCATTTTGCCCCCGTAGCCGCCTCCCCGATCGCCGCCTCGGCCCCCGCGCCCTCGGTAGCCTCTTTCTCCTCCATAGCCACCCCTGCCACGGAAATCTGGGGCGAAAGGCAAACAGACACATTCGTCAGGTTTTGCAGAAAGATGCAGGTGACACGAACACTCTGAACACTTAAGAGATGTGGCTGTTTTCACACACCTCCCGGAGGACGTGAATCTTCTGGTCTGGGCTCACCGCACTGGTTGCAGGAGTTCCTGCGAGCGAAGTTCATGTTGCCACAGGACCTGGAACAGACAAGGATTCCCCAGACTGAGCTGGGAGGAAACTCCAAGAGCATACATGAAACACCCCTGCCCGATTAAAGTGACACTTACGGGTTAGGACAAACCCAATCACCATTTTTGGGTTCCCCACTTCTACCCTGGAAGCCCCCACCTCTTCCATATCCACCTCGTGAACCTGCAGACAAAATTATAATCAGAATAAAGGAGGGGAAGTGTCTATGGCCTGCACATGAGAAACATTTATTAAGGACTGTCACTGGCTTCAGAACCCAAGTGACAGACAGACTTCTCAGGTGGAAGGAGTGTTTAATGTAAATATATCCCCACTATTTATCATAAATTCTTTTTCAGCAGTAAAGGGAAACTTGACCTGCTTGAATTGCCAATGGGTAAATATAAACCCACTATGTGCATTAATAAAGTTTCAGAAAGATTTAACAACGTATAATGTCAATCACATATGGCCAAGACTTAGTCACAGAACAAAAATTTACCAAAAAGCTGTCTGGATTAATGCCAGGAGGCCTCTGACATGAGCACAAGGACAACAGTCTTGTTTTCTGCACTACAAAGGTTAAGAACTTTTATATAAATTAAAGTTCTTGAAGAATCATTTTTAATCAGGCCTATCTGCCTGATTTAAAAACTAAAACTGGTTGACAGCCACCGCCCAAAGCACGATTCCTGGAAAATGGGAATGAATATCTAGTGGACTATTGACAAAACTGTACATGCAGAGAATCAAGGACTCTCTTTAATTAAAGGAGTCAGACATCCAACAGCTGCTCTGAGTCAGTAGCAGTTGAATAATGTACCCTGCTTAATACCAGCTGGAAACATCAGAGTATCTCAAGGCTTTGCTGTAACAAGCAAATACTCACTGGGAATTCACACCTATGGATGTGGCACTGGTACAGCCTCAGCATCACTGTTACACTCTCTCTTTAAAAGCAACACTGAGACAAGATCTGGAGACTTTCCAGTTCTAAAGGAAAGCATAAATTCTGTGCTGTGCAAAAGAGATTACAGATTTCAGTTTACTTAACTTGGTTCAGTCCTTATTACTCCCTTTCCTGGCAGAATCCCAAAGGCTCATATATTTGATGAATCACCGCTTCAAAGTCAACTTCTCTTTCGTAAATCAATCACAGTTAAAAAGCATTTAACCATGCAAAACCAAGGATTGTACAGATTTTAGTCCCACCTCGGCGTCCTCCACCTCCACCTCCTCTCATGAATTCAGGCCTTCTAGTTGCAAAAGTAACTTTGATAACATTGCCATTGAATTCTTTTCCTGTGGAAGGAGAGAAAGGATCAATACAGCTCCCAACAACAGAGCAGGAAGCCCAGGAGAGCAGAAGTGATTTGCACACACAGACTGTTGAGACACAGGGAGGCTGCAGTAAATCTCTTGGTTTTGAAAGCACTGGTCCAAAGGTGAGATGATAAACACAGAGGTACTTGTTAGGCTCTCCATAAACCCACAGGTATTTTAGTTTAGATGAGATCTGAAGGTTTCAATTTAAACAGACATAAGAATGTTTAAAAGATTTCTGGCCATGTTCAAAGATAACTAGTTTGGACGTTCAAACTCTGTTTGTAATTCCAAGGCAGGCAGCAAGGCTTTTGTACCATTCAACAGCCAGCACAAAACTTAACTCCCAAGTGAGTGTATTTTAAAAGTTCACGTTTTTCGAAGTCTCAATTCTTCATAGACACAACATTTATCACAGAGCCAATAGGACTGCACGCGTGCCTTATAGAGTTGTATTTGCTTTACCCTCCTAAACAAAAGTCAATTTGCATTTTATATAGCAAAATATAACCATCAAACAGAGTGCCATGCCAGCTTTTTTATGCAGTATCATTTCACACCACATGTAGAGTATGTCCTTTTGTTTCTACCCAGTATCACTAAAATTCTGTGCACACGCATGTTGACAGGAGCAGGAACTTTTCCCTCACCCCCTCAAGTTTACTACTACCAGAGTGTCACGGTTATTTCCTGCATCAAGTCTGAAGAGTTTTACATCAATGTATTTCTGGGATAAGCCCATAATTTTAAAAACCCTTGTTCTTCACTGAGTATATACAGAGCACTCAGGACAAGTTGCCATAAACATTCCCAAACTCTAAAAATATCAATACTACCACCATAGGGAATCCCTCCAGCTGCTAACACAGATTACAGCTCTGTTGCTCTGTACAAGAAGTGACATGAACACCATCTCTCATACTTTCTGCAGGGGGGACTGAGGTACAGCAGCAAACCCCCCCAGTTTCATTACACATTTTTGGTCTAAACCACCAGCTGCTGTTTCACCAAGTGAGAGAGAAATCCAGCACACGAAAGATCCCATGAAATAGAGGTATTTTGCCTGTTAGATTCATAAATAGCAAAAAGAACAGGTACTCTCACCCACCATCAAACCAGTCAATGGCTGCTTTAGCGGAAGGAGGGTCATCAAAAGATACTGTTGCTTCTCCCTTTGGTTTGCCAGTATCCTTGTCTGTGTAAAGATTTATCATAGGCTTGCCAGTCTTTTTGTTGGTCTGAAAAGAAAGGTTGTACACTTGGCATAGGAGAAACACTGGTAAAGTCAGTTCAGAGCATAAACTAAGAGCTAACATTAAGTATCTTTAGAAAGAAGATCCTCTTGGAGCTGCCCTGAAGAAACTGAAGGATACGACTGAATGTTCTCCATAAAGTAATGATGGACGGGTTCAGTGTTAAAACAAAAAATGAGGGCAAGTGCCCCAAATCCTAATTTAGAACTGCAGAAACAGAAGCAGCAGGCACAGAACACACAGGCACACATGTGAGGGTTTATGAGGGTGGTACAATGGATAGAGTGTCAGGGTTGTAAAGACTAAAGAAGAGACACAAAGCAATCTAAATGTCACTAGGAAAAAGGTGCTAGTGCTGCCAGCCTACAAATGAGCTGTCAGCTGGGAACCCAGATAAAATATTATCTACAACTGCTGCGGAGTCAGAGTGAACTCTGCCTTGAATGATACCAGTACATTTCCAACACACCAGTTCCACAAATTCTCTTCCTTCTGACCAACGACTTCTCATTTCACATACCTTTATAATACCAATTTGTTTGAAATAGTCTGCCACTTGATCTGTTGAAACATCCTCCCCGAGTCCTTGCACGAAGATGGTGTTGTTATCAGAGTTGTCAGACTCTGAATCTATGGAAAAATAAGCTACATTTACCATGTGTTCCTGTGGCAGCAACAGCAGCAACATTTAAAGCTCAGCTCTGTGCTGCCCAGTAGCAGACCCCTGAATCCCAAAGACACCTTGTGTGAAATAAAGGATGAGCAGGGAGCATAATTTTGAAGTTAACACCACCAACTTCCAAAAGGCCCACGCAGCACCTTCAGATGCTGCAGTACATCAGAGAATACATTCAGGAGCTGACCAGCTGCCTGCCACACACTCAACTTCTCCATGCAGCTGGACACCCCAACCCATCAGAGCAGTGTGTGTTTTAAATTAAACACAAGCTTAGCAGAAGTGTGATGGCAGTGAAAGCAGCTGCTTGGCTCAGCCAGATCCAAAGTTCATCAGCAAATTCTTACTTGCTGCATGAACATTCAAAAATTCCCATGCACTTTAGTAAAATACATTTCTTTCGAGGAAGACATGTAGCTAAAATACATTTCTTTTGAGCCATGGGAATTGCAGCCACATCCATCTTTCTAGACATACATTTTAAAAGCAATGCCCTAAGAGCTGCAATCCACTCCCACTCACTGCTTGTTTTCTTACCAGCATCTGATCTCGGTCCATAATCCCTTTGACCTATGAAATGGATTTGGAAAAAAAAAAAAAAAAAAAGAAAGAAAAAAGACTATTTTTAGCAAAGCACTTTCAAGTGACTTTTTTAGCAACAAGAAAATATATAAAGAATGTATGCAATGCATCTAAGATCTAAGACATTAACCAGAGACTTAGAGAATATTTAGATTTAAACGTTCAACAGAAGGTGTCTGTAGGACGTTAACGTGTTCTTTAACTTGCAGCATGTGGCAGTTGCCACACTGATGCTGTGCTGGTGTTTCCTTGCAAATGCTGGTTGTCAGATCACCAAGCAGTTTCCCACTTTTTTTTTTTTTCTACCTCTAGTACCATTCTAAGAAGCATTTGTAACAAAAATTAAAAAAAAAAAAAAGAAAAGAAAAAAAAAAAATTCCGGTGAACGTCACTGTCTCCACAAATTCTTTCATGCAATTTGACAAAAGTAGAAATCCAGTTTATTGCTACAAGTTTGGTTATTAAAACTCGTGAACACACCAGCCTCGCCAAAACTCTATAATGCTTCTACTAGATAGTAACAAGATATTGGTGGCTTTTAGATTTATAAAGAATTTCCACTGAAACATTTTTGGATACTCGGCACTTACCACCGTAATTTTTGAAGCCACCACGGTCACCACCACTGCAGAGGAAAAATTGAAGAAATGATTTCTTCCTTAAGTCTCTACATGCTGAGCCCAAGGCTCAATCTACAGTTAACTGATGACAAGTTGAGAGTTACTGTCTGGCAGCTAAAGCACCATCTCTATGTTCTCCTCACTACCCGCTCACGTTCAAAGATTAAATTACATGAAAGTGAATAATCTCTCAGGGTGCTGCACTGGAGAAGAGAAGCCCTAAGGAGTATTTTAAACTAACCCATCCACATGTCGTCGGTTCAATACTTTCTCCCATCCCACAAGCCAAAATAACTGCTATTAAAAACCGGGGATTAAACAAAACCGTTATTTTCGTGAAGGTTAATGGGCTTTAATTGTAGATGTAATCGCTACTTTGGGATAATTAGTGCTTTAGTACTTTTCTAGAAGTAAAAAGAGCTAAAATTAATTAACCTCCATTGTTATGCATTTATATACAGGGGATAAATTAGTAGAATCAGCCATTCTCTGAGCAAGGGGCTGTGGGGACCTACTGTACTACAGCACTTGACATTACAGAGAAGGTGTGTGTATGTGAGCTTCAAAAGCAGAGGCCGTGAAGTTTTATTTCATTCACTCTGAAACCTGTGGCACAAAATGTAGACCAAGTTAAGAGATTACATACATCAATTTTCAAAGGTTAGAAGGGGATTTAAACAGGTTGTTATGCCTCCAATTATGTGCATGAAAACAAACCCCTCACTCTTTTCAACGGAAAGGTTTTGCACTTGCAGGGTTTTTCACAACAGCATTTTTTTATTGCATCCATGTTATGAACACAATATAATCAATATTCAAAGCCTTCAGGAAAAATACAACCACTGGATTTTTTAGAAGGTCAATAACCAAATGTCAGAAAGACTATCTCATACTGTACAACCGCCTGCTTGTCCTCCCTCACGTGGGGGCAGAGCTGCCACCTCAAAATTAGGCAGGGTGACCTAATCCTGAGAGCTCTCACGCAAGATTAAGGCAGTGTGAGCTCAAACCCTGTTGCAGAGGGATATTCCAGCCCCTGGAGCTGTTGTGCCTCTTCACCAATGCACCTGATGACCAGAAGTCACTCCGGGTTTTAATTCTCTGCCCACACAGCACAGTCCAAACACACAAGCATCCAGCAAAAGGTAACGAAATAAAATTAGGGAGTAACTTTTTTGGCACTCTGTCTGTCTGCCTGCTGTTACAGCAAATGCAAAGTCATGAATGGAAGGTGCTGATGCTTAACATTTATGAGATAAAATATGCCCCGAGTGAGGAACAAAGAAATAAGGGTCCAACAGGTTATTATCCAACCTGGATTAAGAGACATTCTTTGGAGGGTGACTGACATTCTGAGACAGTACCTAGATGTTTGTCATGATAAGTTACATTTTTACTGGGATTCTTCTTAAAATGAATTTTTGCTGCAGATTTTAATGCCAAATTGCAGTGTCATTTACTCAGAAGTAATTCACTCTCCTCATTAAAGAGGTAACATGAATGAATTTTATATACAACGTCAATGCTGGTCTTTATTCAAGGCTGGCTGTTTTGAGTGATAAAAACACAATGGTGATCATAAAATTTATTGTAAATACCTTTCTGCCATCTCCAATTCACTTCAGCTAAAAAAAAGAACTTCATTATGACACAACAGTTTTTAATAGGATGCCTGTTCTTCTGGGATTTTAACTCAGAAATAACAAGACCGAATAACATCAACCATGGAAACGTTACCAAAGTTTTCCAACCCCAGAGTATAGTCCCAATTCATAAGGACAGCAATATCCAGACCATGTTTTCTGATGTGAAATCATACAGCAGCAGAGACATAAATTAGAAAAACCCAACAATCTAAAAACATACAGAAAATAATTCTGTGTCAACAAATGCAGGACATTACAGGAAGTGAGGATTTTGTAAGATGCTGGGGTAAAAACGTGCACCATGATTCTGTGAAGTGAGAGCTGGATATATAAAATGTAAAGGAAGTCATAGCCCAACGCCCAATTCCTAAGTCTGCGCTACAGTAATTCTGCACCCTGCACTAACAACTGCAATCCATAATTTTTAATTAGTTTTAATTAATGTCTATAGAAATATGCTTTTGCCCAAGTATGTTTCAGCCAACCCAACAAAAATCTCCATCAGTTCACTGACAGATACCTTTGATGATGGATTAATGTTTTCCTATATTTTTAAGTCACATTTTACATGTGATTTATAAAGCTGCACTGTGTTACCTTCCAGAGATTGCTGGGCAAAGCTACCCAAGATCCCCTGGAATCAGGCAGATATCCTGCAGCAAGTGAATTCAAAGACAGAAACTGGTTGCAAGCAGTTGATGCCACAGTCTCAGATCTACCCCTCCCTGAGACCCAAAATTCAATCTTAGCAGCTCAGCTAGTTCCCACATTATTGTCCTAAAACATGTGGAAAATAGAACTGCAGTGTTTCACAGCCCACTGCTCCACCAGGCCTGCACACAAAGACATGGGTGACCAGATGGACTTTGGAGTTTCAACATTCTATATCAGAAACATGAACAGGCAGCTGAAACTCAGCAGTGTCACCAACTAAGATAATAAATAAGAGACTGAACTGCAGGCAGCCAGAATATGATGAGGCACCACTCACAGAGACAAAAACCTGCTGCTGTGAAAGAAATGTCCAATGTTCTTTTCTCCTATACTCAGTCACAGACTCATCATCACCTACTTGACTGTAAATGGAGTTCATCTGGATATTGCTTACTCCAGCAGGGAGCAGCTCTTTAATTTAAAGGCACAGGTACACGGGGAGCTCAGCACAACAGATGCAAGAAACGCAGTTTTAAAAAGCCATCAGATATCGGCAGAAGTAGCACTGAGAATTCAGGGACCAAATTTCAGCCTCCAACATGTCTCACCAAGTGTGCTGGAGTTACACATAACAGTGTATTTTTACAGACAAGGAAGGAATGCTTAGGCCACCAGTAGTTGCTGACAGATGGCTTTTTTTTTTCCCCCCGCCTATGTTTGCCTCTGTTGGTGTATCTCCAAAGACTCTATAAGCTCAAGCATACCTGCTACAAGTCAAAATATTAATTGTGAACACAAATCACACAGTAAAAAACATTTGCACGGAGCTGCAGTTTCTTTATAACCCACTAATTCCCATTCCTAATAGCTGATGCAACAATTAAGCTGCGTAGGTAGCTTTTTTTTTTATAGTACATCAACATAAACCAGTACAAGAGTTAAGAAATAATCTGTGCTGAGCAAAGTTAGGATTTCTATGGCAAATCCAAACACAGTTATAAATCCTTTCCAAACTGCACCTGTGTAGTTCACCCCCACAGTTTGCACGAGCAGAGAGTCAAAGGCAAAGCTTCTTTCACCTGCTTCGTGTTGCTCCTGTATTTCCCACTTACAGGCTTAACCAGAACAATTCAGTCCCACAACCACAATAAGCAATTAATTCCTTATTTTTCAGATGAGGACTAACAAAAAGGTGACTAATCCTACAAGGAGGCTTGGGTGAATTTCATTCTCAAGACCTGGTGTCCCTGCCTTCTAACCAGAAGATGACACTCTTCTACTGTGGGTTTGAAAAGGAGAGAATATTTTACTTCTTAGCCACAACACAAATTAGTGAGATCATCAATTTTTCAAGCTTCAAAGGAAAAAGGGTAGGAAAATTCTACTAAAATCCCAAAAGATGCAACTCCAGACCATTAAAAAAATTATTCCATCCCTGGAAGAGTTCCAGGCCAGGTTGGATGGGGCTTGGAGCAACCTGGTCTAGTGGAAACCCCACAATTTTAGAGGACTAAGCATCATTTCTTACCTTATTACAAGTTATTTTCCCCTGGACTATACAGTTTGTTATTTCACCCTTTAGACTTTTCTAATAAGCATGTCTGGTAAAATATGTATGTCAGCAGCAGAATCCTCTGTCATCATTATGCAAAAAGACTGAATAAACACGTATGACACTGTAGTTTCAGCAAATTTCCACTAGAGATGCTATTGAAGACACCAGCACTTAGCAGAAGCAGACAGAATTCCTAATAAATGCCTTCCCACTTTGCTGTATTTTCCCCCACTTCTCCATTCACCTTCCCTCTTTTCCTTCTTTTGGCTTCCAAGTCCACTGAAGGACTATGATCTACATGGATGTGTGACCAAAAGTGTTCCTACATTTTGGAAAAACATGGGAAGAGGCTTTATTTTCACAGACATTAATTCATTTTTCTTAATCTGGCAGAGACCCAAGTTTGTTTCGAAGTGACAAAATCTACCAGTGTGTTTTTTGAAGCTCACATCCATTCCTCTTGTTGGAAAGGGCTCAGGTAGAAATGGATTTTTTAAAAATCCAGGTTTTCTCACAGGAATATGGAAAACCCTCACCCACACAGAAAATCTAATTTAAAAAAAGTAGTTCAGTTTTAACTGAAAATCAACTTAGAAATTATTTTGCTAGTTAAGTTTATATTACATAAGGTAATACGTATCACAGAATTTTGTATTATATACATTTAAGGTTATTTATATACATTTATCACATAAAATTTTTATGTTTATTATATAAATTATGACAGAAAAATTATGCATTAAGTTTATATTATATAAAACCCCAGCAAACATAAAATAACTACTGATATGCTCTTGTCGTTGTGCTATCACCCCTATTTAGGAGGGTCCACCTACATCACTAAAACCAAACCATGAAGTACAACTGGGCAGCAGCAGGCAAATTTTAAATATGGTTTAAAAATATGTAGTTTTTAAAAGTACCCGAGTACTGGATTATTTTATTTAAATTAGATCAGTTCCAACATACAGCACTGTATAATTATAGTGGGTTTTATCTGGAGTTTAGCAATAACCCAGAGCTGTGCAGCCCTCTGAAGGGCTGACAAGCAACACCTCAAAGCTCACTTGAAGCTTCAACATTCTTGCCCTGCACCCTCAACCACTTCAGAGGCACATAAAGAGGAGCCAGTTGGGAGAGTTTATTAGTAAAATTATATGTCATATGGCCGGATTCAATAGGCTTTAAAAGCAAAGGTCCCCGTCTCAGACCTTTCCATGAAATCATCTGCAAGCACAAAATTAGGTATGTGCGTAAATTTTCTTGGCAGGGCCTAAGGCAGTTGATAAAGGGGTGACAGCATTGTTAGTATTTCAAATCTACCCAAAATAAACGTGTTTAGACTGACAGCTAAATCAATAATAAAAGATGTGTTTTAATAATACATACAAGTATAAATTAAAAGTTTAGAACTGCAAAATCAGCAAATAACAGGTAACGTTACTACTAAATGGTTTCTATTACTGCCAAGTCAAAATACTTCCCTGCTAAAATGTGAGCTACCTTAGCTATGAATTTATAAAACTTTCTTGATCCCTGGCTGTTGGTTTTCTTGTCATTGAAACCAAGGGATGGGCTGGGGCAGTTTCTGTGTTGCAGCTCATGCAAACAAAATGTGGCAGAACAATCAAATGCTTGGTCTCAATCTATCTGAGCCTAAGAGGCTCTTCCTATGCAAAATGCATTTCTGTGTAGTGCAGAAAGGTTTAATCGTAGAAACCTTCCATTTTTGGAAATACAAATCTGAATCGCTTTAGGAATAGACATATAGTAAACAGAAATTAAAAGCAGCTAAATTGTAAGAAATAAGGGGAAGGAACTGCAGGCACTGGAAGGAGATCTCTTACCTATATCCAGACATATGACCTCTTCCATCCATGTCATATCCCCCTCTACCTCCTCCCTGTGACCCGCCATATCCTCTATTATCTTCTCCATACCTACTCTTTTCACGTCGATCATCTGGAAAAATGAGTGAAATAAAGCATGAGTAAATCGAGTGCAAACTGCAGTGCATGAAAAGTCACACCCTTCAATTCCCACCCCTCTCCATCAAGTCTGCCATTTAAATCTGAAAAAGTATCAACTCCTAAATCTCTCTTACATCATCTGTGCTACAAAGCAACTGGAAAAAAAAAAACCGAAATGAACTTTGTTCCATTATCTCCCTTGGCTTCCAGGGTCACAAGGTATATTAGAATGCAAACGCTCTGTAATTACACTCCATTTTCCAAACATTAAACACATGTTGTCTAAAATACACTTTTCATCTGACTTCCATACAGCCTTCCCAGTTTGCAAAAGGCATCAGTGAAGACAGAACAGGGATAAATAGAGTGGGTTGTGCTGCTGGTGTGAAGTTACTGCAAAAAATCGAAAGGCTTCGTCTTAAACTTCTTCTATCTCAGAATTCACCTACACAGCATAAAGCTGGAATGGGAAGTGCAAAAGCTCTTCATGACTGATCAAGACATGTCACCCTCATGCAGGAAGAAGGTTCAGAATAGCTTAGGAAGAAAATTCCATCTAGAATTTGCAGAACACGGGGATTCTGCAAGGCTGCCTCTAATATATGCAAACGCAACCATTTTGGGGCCCCAAAAGTTTTTCCACCTCTGCATAATGCTTTGAAAGCCTTAACAAATAAAACATCCCCCAAGGGTATCAATAACAGAGCTTTAACTCTTCATCAAATAACTGCCCGTGGAAGGAAATCCAACTATCTCACAGTGTCTCTGCTCAGTGTTATTAGCCAATACTGAATTCAACCTGTGAATTTTACCTTGGCTGTTGTGGCTATAGCTTCCCTTCTGAGACTGGTAGGATTGCTGAGAGTGGCCATATGAGCTTTGGTGCTGGTTATAGCCTGACTTTTGGTCATATGAGCTCTGGTGGCCATAGCCCGACTGCTGGTCATATGAGCCCTGGTGGCCATAGCCCGACTGCTGGTCATATGAGCTTGACTGCTGGTCGTAAGAGTCTTGGTTCTGTCCATAGCTTGACTGCTGGTCATAAGAGCTTTGGTGCTGACCATAGTTTGACTTTTGTTCATAAGAGCCTCTTCCACTTAAAATAAACAGAATTCGAATTAATAGCTAAATGTTCACAGAACAGAGAGCAAAGTAACGGTTGAAAATTCATGACATGGCTACAAGTTCCTGGTCACAGTTACCTCATTAATGGCATATGGATATGGAAATACTCTGTTTCATCTCTGTTGGGATATGTCTGGCTTCCTCAGTTTCCACTGTAAAGGTAACTTAAGAGCATCCCTCCTTTCATATCCCAGCAAAATACTGACTTTCTTCCCTCTCCCCAGTACCATAAATGGCTGATGGAGAGCCCGTGACCTGCTAAACACCAAATCCTTCCCTGTGGAACTGCAGGGCAGAGCCTCGGTGCTCAGCTCATGCTGTACTGTACACCTGAGACTTGCTGCCCCCCAGATCCCCAATTCTGCTTTCACTGAATTGCCACCTCTCTTCTTCTGGGCATTCTACCATTTGTCAAGAGCATTTCTAACTCCCGTGATGGTCTCTAACACACTTGCAAGTTCTTCTCACTTTAGTGCTCACTAATTTTCATCAGGAACACGGACCAGTAGCACATCCAGGATATTTCCAACACAGTGCAGCTCCACATTCCACGAGGGAGTCATTAATCTTCTCTGACTAATAACTTTAGAGCAACCACAAGGGAATCTCACCTACACCACACTTCCCTAGGCTACTTCAGCTTCCAAAGCAGAAACAGAAATATTCTGAAAATCTAGATTTATGGGAGAACAGTTCTGTCTGGGTTACCCTTTCATAGCAAGACATAATATGGATTTATGAGAAATAAATTGCATCCAGGGAACACTGGCTATTACTCATTCCTTTGTTTTCCCTCAGGTACTTAGTTGTGCCTTAACTGTCTTATTTTTTTAGTAACTGAAAATAAATCTCTGAGCTCTGCCGTTCCTCTCTTCTCTTCCTCCTCCCTGCTCCCATCCTTTTTTCAAAAGATGAGGCACTAGATCTGTCCCTCTCCAGTCTTTGGCAATACTACTTGCTAGTCAAAATATCTCAGAAATTTTAAGAAAAAAAATTCCAGAGCCTATAGAAAGTTTCCACCAGCTTTTCAAAGCATTTTAAGATCCAGTGCACTGGGTCCAACCAACCTCAAAATACCCCATCTGTGTAAATACCACCTAATCTGCTCTCTCCCAGTCCTAACCTAGATCTCAGCTTTAACCTTGCTAATCCAAGTGGTAAACAGCTTGTGAAGATTTTTATTAATATCTTCACTTCAAAAAGGTCAGCTCTGCTTCAGCCTTTGCACCATCTCCAACGAAGGAAGCATCACTGGCAGCTCCCACTATTTGCTGTTTTCCTTCCCTCCCTTCACACGTGACAGATATAATTTCGTGTCCACCCTCTTCAAAGCTGCTATCATTTAATTTCTCAGTTTCTCCTTATTTCTTACAACCACACGTCAAAAAAGTTTCCCTCCGATGTCTTTTCTTCATTTTCTTGATCATGAAGGGCTAGCTGGAGAATCTACATGCTGCATTTTTTGCCAGTGCACATCTACAGAGTTAAAAACCACATTATTATGTCTCTGGAGCTCTAATAAATGCTCAGAAAATAAAGCAAAGCAAGACTTAACCATATTCCTACTTCGTTAGGGGAAAAAAGACATCCTGAGTGACAGCACCTACTGCTGGTGGATTAGAGACCTTGCTTTTTTTATATTAATATGTTTTGTAATAATAACTGTAAAACCAGAAACCAAGTACAGGTTTGCTCAAGTCCAGTTTGTTTTATCACCTTGCAAAAAACTACAGAACCACTTGAACCTCGGACACAAGAGTGAGGTTTAGGGCGTGACAGTGTATTTTAATGAGGCCACAGGATCCTCATAAAGCTCCAAGACGAGCAGTAACCTCAGGGTGTCCACACAAAGCTTGTAAATTAGACAATGAAGGTATTCTAGCACAAAGCGGCCTTTTAAGTCATTATGGGAAGTTAAGTTGTGTTTTCCAACACACTTTCAATGTTGTGTCATTAACCCTCCTGAAAACTAATCAAATAGAACCATCACTTAACAAGTCAAAACCATCTGCAACAGCACACTTCTGGATCAGAGTGCAGCACCTGCATGTGCACACTGAAGTTATTGAGGAGGATGTGAAACCACAGTGTTTTCAGAATTCTACTCAGTTGGCAAAATAAAGTTCATTCTTAAATTACATTTTTGAATCCTTTATTCTTCTCCCATCAAGAAGAGGCATCCTGAGCCAGATAAGCAGCCTGCAATCTGAGAACAGCTACGAGTTTCCTTGCTAACAGCTTATTTGAAGTTAATAAAAGAACACTGGAAGTTTATACAGAAGATTGTGATTGGAAAGGTATTTGTTATGTCTTTTTCCTAATCAAAATACTCCTCGAAGTCTATTCTTCATTGCAGCCACTATCCAAAGACTTTCCAAAGTGTATGTCCTCATACAGCTTGACTTCAAAACAACTTATACAAAGAAATAATCTTCCTGCACCTCCTGATCTTTCAGGCATTAAAAATGCCCTAAGAATGTGAATTTTCAAATATCTGCCTTTTTAGCAATGACATCAGGAAATTTGCTATAGCTCTAGTTAAGAATGTACAACTGCTAGACATTATTTTAAATAGATATTGGTAAACTCTGCTTCCTTACCCTCTAGATGACCCTTTCTGCTGCCCCTGGCTGCCATAAGACTGCTGGTTGTATGAGCTCTGATTCTGATTTTCATAACTGGATTCATCATCGTATCCCTGGGAATCTTGTCCATAACCTGGAAATCGAGGAAGAAAATTTTTAGTCAATATTCACCTTTTAATTCCTGCCAATGAATGTAACAAGCTAGCCAAACCTGATTGATTTTGTCCATAGTTCCCATGATAGCTTCCATAGTTCTGTCCATAGGAGGAATTGTCTCCACTCTGCCCATAACCAGAATATCCCTGTAATTTCAAGAATGTACTCAAATAAGTGTAACTTCCACAGCAGGTAATTACAGTTTTCCTTGGCCAGACACAACTGCAAACATCAAGCACAGCTGGGAATGGAATTCTTCCTGGCCCAGGAACAATTATTTTCACCCAAGGAACATCTGCTTTGAAAGCCATGGTGTTTTTTTCAACATACCTGTCCTTGTCCATAATTCTGACTGCTCTGATTGCCATAGGACGAGTAGCTGTAAGAGAAAAATGCATTTAGGAAATGCTGACAGTGCCCTCGATAGAGGTTGGAAAGTAAAGGTATTTTTGGTGTCATTTTAAGTTTCTCTTCATTCCAAAATAGGTGTTTAATCCGAGCACTGCAGTTGCAGGCACTTCAGAACCGCATCAATGAACTAATTGTTTCCACAATTAGTCCTTGACTGTCAGAAGCCAGAAGAGCTTATTTTAATTTCTGCTGCATTTCAAGTATAAATTTAAACTACATGAAAGCTGGGTTTACGGTAATTTGACAGATCCTTCAGAATCCCAGAAAACTTTATATAAAACAAAGGGCCCTTATGTTTTTCAGTACATTCTTACAGAGTCAATTTTATTTGAATCCATTACTGTCTGTTTGGTATTTGTTGAACTATCCAACAATAACATCACCATCAAAACCCACTCTAGTTTTATATATACTTACTCATTATTCTGCCACTTCAAGCCTTCCTGAACTGACAGAAGAACCATGTGCTGAAACTCATCATACTCAGACACAAATCCAAACTCAGGCAGTGCTAAATGCACAGAACCTTGTGATTTTCATTAGCACACTCAGCATTAGCTGTGATTTTCACACCTCCATAAAAACACTTGTTTCCCTGATTAAAATACGCCCCCAAATTGCAGCTTTGGGCCATATAATAAATATAACAACCTTTGACTAAAATCTCAGTGAACAGCTTAAGGCAGTCACATGAAAAATATTTCTCTATATTCGTATTTCAAAAGCTCTATTACAAGATGTCATTCCAATTTACATCTGATTATTGTCTTCTTTTCAGGAGTACAGAATGTTTTTTCTTGTTTTATAAGACATCTTGATAAAGGCTCAGCTGCAAGCTTTCTGCACCCATAACTCCAAAAACACATCAACGCTCCACCATGCCTGAAGATTCAATCATCATGTTGGGAATAATAAATGGTCTTTTATTTTGCAGGTGTATTTGCTAACAGCAAGAAAAACAACCCTACACATACCTCTGTTGGCCCCCAGACTGACTGTAACTTCCAGAATCTAGAAAAAGAAACAAGTCATATTGAGAATTTCCATTTAATGTTTTAGTCCTTTACTTAGTACAAGAGGAAAAAAATTTGGGAAGAGGGAGAAAGGTTCAAGTGCACTGGATAATGCAACTACTTTCCCTGAGGAGTGAGACAACTTCCTCTTCGTTAAGAGAAAATCTTAAGACTGGGATGACAGGAGCACAACGTGTGGGGGACAAGACACAGCTACAGCCACTTGGAACTGCCTTTTTTGAAAGACCTAAATTCCATTTTCAAGGCGTCTCTTCAAATATCTGGGACTGCACAACCCCTCTAATGGCTATGGAATATGGTGCCATCATCAATGGGCAGAATGCAGCAGCTTAATTAATCAAGCAAAGCTAAGTAGGTCAGGCTGCTGAACACCTTTTTAAGATGCCCTAAGAAAGCTCTGCCCAGCAAAAGGGCACAGGCACGGGCAGGATCTGGAGAAATCAGGGATGGAGGAGCCGTGACAATTCCCTTTGCTCATACTGCAAAAGGAAAAACACTGCTGAGAGCCCAGCAGCACGTGACAGATGCAGCCACACAGAACACACCCACATCGCTCCATCAGAATTCCCACTGTCAGGAGCAGGCTCCAGCTCTCCAGAGGTACCTCACGGTCCCTGCTGTGGGACCTCTGCACTGCACGGGCTCTGTTGGTCTCACTTTCTACGCAGGAGCCCCGGTTCCCTTGAAATTCCCACCCTCTTGTCAAAACACAAGCACCTTCTCCCTGTCTCTACAGCCTCCCCAGTACTGTCACTCTGGGTAACAGTCCTGCAATTTTTCTGTTCCTTTCAAATCACTCAATGAATTTACATAAACACCGCGGGGCTGTGGTCTAATAAAAGCTATCAGGAACTTCTCTGTTTTCATCCCTAATTTCAGTCTTTCCCCCACGTTCTCTCTCCAAGCTCTACACCCAGAACTGCCTAAAAAGCTGACACTGAGAATTTATTACAATGCAGGGTAAATGTCATAAATTACTATAATCATTTTCCAATCAAAGCACTCATCAAATTGCTGAATCTGCTCATTATCCCTCCCTCAGCAGGTAATAAACCCAATCCTGCCAGTGCTTGCACGTACAGTTAAACACAGGTCTGATGAGGGCATCACCTGAGGTGAGGATGTGAGGTGAGGGTATCAACTGAGCTATTCAGACATGAAGCCCCACTTTTAGTGGTAAAGTATCTCCTCCAAGCAACACAAAGTATCAAATTTCATATTCTGTAACAGAAACATTTACCAAAAGCTGATGAAATAATGTTTCATTTCACACGTCCTATAAAGCAATTTTACTGAAATGTGAAATATTCTCCTCCTTTTGCACTGCTACATAAATATTTCACTGCTTTTCCATATTGAAAGGCAATTAAAACCCCAATGTAGATGTGCAACCCAAGTTTCTTGTTTTAATGACAGTAAGGTAAAATTTTTACATAGTTTCAATTTAAATGATCACAAAGATTACTATGAAATAGGTAACCACATTTTGAAGCACGGTTATGGTTTAATTCTAAAATTGATATGCTATTAATGCTGCTAATTAAAGCAAAGAATATTAATGGTTGTATCAGAAAGAATTCTTGACTGTAACGAGCTACAAACTGAAGGACTACATTTAATCTCCTGAGCTCCTCCCTAACAAACTTCTGCCAAACCAAAACACTTCGGGAAAAGTCAGAAAGCAACCAGATAAGGAGCCTGTAAAATATGAAAACACAGAATCAGAGGAATTTCCTTTATTTATACATTTTTCTACGTCCTCTGTTGGACCTCTTACAGATATCTGATCAATTTATTTTCGTGGGCTCAGGGGGGACAAGAGCCTGTAAATATTTTTTTTAAATTAGCTTATTCTGGAAATTCCTGGATACACGTTTTTACGGAATGTTTAAAAAGCTCGTGGAAAAGTTTCCTGTGGATGAAGTGGGGCATAGGAGACTAATCACCTTGCAAGGCTCAGGGTCTGTATTCCTATTAGAAGAATCTGCTGTGTACATTTGAAAACTAAGGTTCTTATATGAAGTCATTTATATAAAGAAGCAGCACTGCTTTTCAACATTCTCACCAGAAAAAGAACCTCATGTTTGAACATAAGAGGAAAAAATAGAGGAGAAAGGTGACTTGACTGGTAAGTAGTTAAGGTATGGAGAGAAAGTGGGTTTAGTTTACTGCCAAGCTTTACTCATTTAGTAGAAAAAATCATTATTTGGACTCAGTAGCTTTGGACACATTTACTTTCCATGGTAAACAACTGCTCCTTGCCTTAAAGGATTCCTTTAACACGCCTTGCTTTGTTTGTATTGCCTATCACTCACACTTGCAACCTGAGACAACACCAAAACGGCTCGACCCTAACAAAACATGGCTCGCTCCACAAAGCACACACGGCCTTGGAATTCCTCCTCCCACTCTGGGATACACTATTATCCACGGCTTGCCAGGGGCAGCGCTGCTGGGGGGACCCAAACATCCAGCCTCAAAGGGGATGAGGAACGAGCACCAGAACGTGCTCGCAGAGGCCCCAGGAGAAGCTGGGCTGTGGCAGGTCACCCAGGACAGCAGATCCTGCCTCCGCGCTCGACTAAATCCTCTGCCGGAAAACAATCACAGCCAAAGGCATTTTTAAGCCCAGAGCAGGAGGGTGTGAAGCTCCCACTTTGCTCTGCTGGCACCCCCCGGGTGAGAAGAGCAGATACTGGGACACCAAGGCTTGTCCCTGCGGTGGGAAGGGGAGGGCATGTCCCATGAAAGGGGGGCACGACCCCAACGGAGGGGGTGCCTCCATTCCATGGGGGTGCTGATCCAAAGGGGAGCACACAAACCAGGCTGTGGGGAGCGGCAGGACCCAAAACGGGGTTCACATCTCACACGGAATGAGCCCAAATCGGGGGTCCACACCGGGGAGAGGCTGTGACCCAAAATGAGGGAACTTACATATGGTGGGGTACACACACCAAGGGAGGGTCCACATCTCACACTGGGACGGAGTGGGGTGGGAACTGCAAGCTGAGGTCCACACGGGGAAAGGACCGTGACCCACAAGGGGGGGCTCACACTGCGCACCAGGGGGGTACACAGGGGGAGGCCTGCAGTGGGGGGCATGAACCAAAATGGGGTCTGCATCTCACACCGTGGGGAGCACGGAGGGAACACAACCCCAAGTGAGGGGTCTACACCAGGGAAGGATGACGAGCAAAAAGGGGGGCATTTAACATCTCACACAGGGTAGTACACGACCTAAACAAGGGAGCCTACACTGGGGGGCACGAACCAAAACGGGGTCCACAGCTCACATCGGGGGGGCTGTGGCACAGCCCAAAAGGAGGGGGCTCACACTGGCAGGAGAGGGTCTAGGCCCAAAAGGGGGGCTGCATCCCGCGCAGCCCCCGAG
>VXAY01004701.1:529617-567230 GCA_013399855.1 Oxyruncus cristatus | reverse complement strand
GTGCCGGCCGCAGCGGGGCTGCGGGAGCCGCCGGGCACAGAACGGGCCGGGCCGGCGGTGCGTGCGGGCTTCCGGGGCGACACCGGGGACCGGCGGGGTNGGGGGACTGGCCTCCGCCACTGGGGTGCTCTGTGGTGGGGAGGGGCGGGTGGGCATCCGCTGATGGGGTGGGATGGGATGGGACGGGGCGGGACGGCGGTGCCCCTCTTATACTGGGGGTACTGGTGTGACTGGCTCCCTGTGACTGGGAGGAGTGGGATGACTGAGGTCCCGCGAATGGCGAGGCTGTTGTGAGCGGCCCCGCTGTGATTTGGGGGGCGTTTGGAATGAATGGACCCTCTTTTATTTGGGGGGACTGGGAAGACCCTCTGGTCATCCTGTTATGTGGAGTCTGGTGTGACTGGATGCCCTGTTTGAAGGGGACTGGGATGACCAGAGGCCTCTGTTATTTGTGGGGTCTGGTGTGACTGAGCTCCCTGTTACTGGGGGACTGGTGTGACCAGGGTCCCCTGTACGGGGGGCTGACATGAGTGACCCCCCCTGTAATTTGGGGTGCCCCTGTCATACGTGGCTCCCTGGGGCCTGTGGGGCAGGGGGCTGACCAACACCCGTGGTGGGGCTGAGGAGGGGGTGTGAGGCAGGGGGGGCAGCCAGGGAGGGGGGTGATCCCTGCCCTGTATCGCTTCCACAGCACTGAAAGGTTGCTCAGACTTACCCCATCTCGGGCTGTTGCTGGTTAAAAGCCTTTAATGAGCTTAATTTTCTGGCACTTCCCTGCAGAACGTTATTCCCAGCTTTGCTGCAGGCTGGGCTGCTTTGCTGTTGTTCCACCTATTTAACTTTGTAAGCTGCTGGGGTATGGCAAGACTCTTTGCCCGTGTCTTTTCCTGATGAAATTGCTCGGAAGAGTGAAGTTACTCACTTAGGGAATGTGCTTGTCAAAGGAAATAATGGAAAGCCCCCTGTTTGGGAATATTAAGGCTGGAGGGGGTGAAGACACCTGGATGACGGTGTTGGGAGTTAGTCATCAGCGTGGAGTTGGTTCTTATGAAGTTGTCTTACTTGCAGGAGTAAGCACTGCTGGTGCAGCTTGGAGTGTGCTCTGTTCTGCCAGTGTTGGGACCCTGGGTTACCTTTCAGAGTGTAAAAGAAATAGGAATGTTTAGTGGAATGTGTACAGAGAAGAGGGATCACTGAGGCTTTCTGATGTGAGTCTGGAAAAAGTGGAATTTGTACTTCTACAACTCTTTAAAAAGCAGAAACATACATCCAGTTGAGAAGCTGGAAAAGCACAAGGAAGGGTCCGGTCTCTGTCTCTGAATTCTGGAAGTGACTCAGTGATAGCGTTGGTGGGGACATCCCCTCTCACAGGGAGCTCTGCACTCTGTGTGGGCTGTCGAGAGGAGCTGCGGGGTTTCGTGTGTTGTGTTAGGCAGCAGAGCTGTGCTTACTGGGGTGCAGGGATGCACACATCCCTTTTACCTGGGGCTTTCTTCAAGTATTTCTCTGATTCTCTGAGAAATCCCGATGAGCTGTTGTGCACATGCAAAGCACCTCGGTGATTAACGTGCTGCAGGTGAGGAAATCGGTGTTTTGTCTGGGAAGGGCTGGTGAGCCAGACCCTTCCTGGAGAACCCAGCATTGTCCCAGCACAGGTTTTTCTTCAGGTGCATCATGTGCTGGTTGACTGCACTGAGCCAGGGTGTTTCACGTGGATGTGATGGTGCATGAGAACTGTATTTGCAAAACAGGTTTCTGTAAAACAGGGAGGATACAGGTGCTGCAGGAAGAAACACAAACTGACACAACTGACTGCTTTCTTTTCAGGTGTGAAAGCCTTGGAGAGTGAGGTGAAGAGTGGGCAGGATGGAGAGGGTAGTGTCATACTTAACCCTTTGTTAATTTGTCCTGCTCTGTTTGTGACAGAGAATAATCTCTTGCTTGTCATCACTGTGCAGGTGCCTCTTGTTCAGTCAACAATCTCTGGGGTGGTGCCTTCTGGGCAGCCAGGGTTGAGCAAGTAAGTACCTTCTGCAACTTTTATTTTGTTTCTTCCAGAGCAGCTGGAGGAGCTCAGCGGGGCCACACGACCAGAACTTGTCTTTTCTCGGGGGAGGCTTTCCCTGCTGCTCTCCACCCTTCGTGCTGGAGCTCACAGGCCCCATCAGTGCTTGCTTGCAAATACATAAGTGCAAGGTAACCCCTCTCTTTTGACTGTCACAGGTTGTGGAGTGTCTGTGGGTGCAGTTGGGTTTGGGGAGTGTGGCTGGGAGTGATGGGTTTTTTTTATCCAGTTCACCCTCAGCAAAAGCAACATGTGGAACTGTGTCTGACTGAAATCCCATTTGACCTTTGCTCTCTCCTTTGCCTGTTGTGATGCAGCAAAGGTTGTGTGTTTGCTCAGTTCTGGTGGACAAGGGAAAAGGCTTCCATGCTCAGGTCTTCACTCCTGCCATCTCCTCCCCATCCCTTTCCTGTGGTGTAAAAGAAAACCGCCCACAGTTATCTCTGCGGCCACTGAACTTTGTTTTGTTTCCTGATGTGGACTCTCCTGCCTCTAAAAACACTATTTGTAGAACTTGCATAAGTTTCTTTCCCAATGTGATCATTTGATCCCAGCGATGAGATTACTTTGTCCATGCTATTGTGCAGAGTGAGTCACCAGCCCTGCAGTGACAGGTGCACCTCTGCCAAGATTCATTTTTTATAGGCTTTGAAATTTCATAGATCAGAACAAATAATTACAGCCTGCTCGTAATCTCTTGCAGCTTATCCCCAAGTAAACATTTGAGCTGATTGTATGCTGCTGATGGCTCACGTAACCCAAAAAGACCAGAAACCATCTCTGGTGGCTTCTGTAGGGCCACAAGTCCAAAGAGTGGCTGAGTTTGACCTGTGGTGGCAGGTTGTTGTAGTATTTTTGCTTAGTTATCAGCCACGTCTGTGGAGTTACTGACTAATTTACCATCCTTTCTTGCTGTGTGGAGGAGTGGAGTTAAAGATGGGGTGGGGTTTTTCTCCTCGGGGACATCTGGCTCTGGCAGTGCATGGGAAGTGTGCAGGGAAGGTTTAGCAACCGGCTCAGGGAGTTGGTAGGTCCAACTTGGCGGTGCTGGCAAGTGCACCGGGTCTTGCTGCGTGGTTGCTTGTGAAACACATCAATTGACTGGCTTTCACCCCTTTCACGGGTCATTGCTGCATCTCTGGGTTCCAGCTAACTCCAAGCTTTGGAGGAGCAAGCTGATAAAATGCCTGCAAGGATTGTGCAAGCCCTGGTTGTGTAACAGGGCTCTGTGCCTAATTTCGGGAGGTAAGAGGAGCAGCTTGTGTTACAAAAGGAAAGAAAAATCCTGTGTCAAGTATCTTCTGTTTATGTTGATTGTGCTGGGGAGTTGGAGAGCCGTGGTTTTTGCAGCTTGGGACCAGCTTTTCAGCCTGTGACCTCTCTTATTCCCTGGGTTGTCTGATGTCCTGTGGCCTGGGTCCCTTTTTGGCACGAGGACATCCATTTTGGGTATGGAATTGATGTTCTGGTGCCTGTGATTGCAGGGGCTGGGCTGGGAAGTTGCCTGTATTTCACAAATGTTCAAAAAAGTGAAATCCAGGTTAGATTGCTGTACCCATGGCAGGCAGGGAGGGTCGTAGTGTGGCTGCACACCCTTTGGCAGGGTAGGCAGAGCAGGAGGACACCTCTCCTCCAGAGTTACCATGGGATGTAAGGGTCATGCAGACACATTCCATCCCATACAGCAACATGGGAGACAGGCTTGTAATGCCTGAAAAGCTCCACATCCTGAAAGGAAAGCTGCCTTATAAATACAGTATGTCCCACCTCCACACAAACAGAGCTTGGTTTTCTTTAAATAAATAAATCCCCCAAACATACTGTTCTGTTCAAAGGTCTTCACAGTCCCTAAACCTTTGCAAGATCTATTTAACGATGTCCCTGTGATGCTCCTCCAGCTGTTGGTTTCAAAGGAAACCTCCCAAAGGAGAACAGCATTGGAGGGTTTTGCTGTCCAAACTCTTCCTGGTGGAAGAGGTCGAAGTCTCTGGTTACTGACCCCATCTGTAGCACTTCCCTCCCTGTAAAGGCTGCAAAGTCACAGCCTGTCACACCAGCCTTCAATAAACTTTCATCTCCTGTTGGGAGGAGCTGAAATTCCAGCCATGGCTGTGGCAGCACAGGGCACAGCACTTGCAGAAGAGGCTGCTGAAAAAAATACCATCCTTCCTCTTGATCTTAAAAAAACATCTTCAGCAGGACCTGAACCATGCAAAATCCACGCCTGAATGGGTTGCCCCTGAGGTTTTGCAGCCTAGGCTGGCGAGAAGGTGGTTTGAAACTCCTGCAGACTTGTCCCAGTTCCTGCATATGGGTGCTGGTGAGACCCCTGTTCCTCTTTCAAACAATGGCCAAGGTGTGGTGCTCTGGATTTGTCCCTCCCTGGGAGGGGAAACTGGGGAACAGTATTGGTTCACAGGGGGATTGGTTTACCTGTTGTTCTCAGGTTTTGTTTACCCTGTAACCCTGAACTCTTGTTTTCCTGTGCTGGCTCACGTTAATCTGTGTGAAGGAAGGTGTTCAGGTGCCTGAGCTGGTGAGGTGCCCCATGCCCTTGTTTAGAGGTCGAGAGGCAGGCTTTTAGCTGGTGAAAGGAAGTGTGCAAGTTTAGTAATTCTGGGTTGCTTTCTTTTGAGGCAGCTTGGCAAGTCTGAATTAATTTTTGTGTTGAATAATGCCTCTAAATCCTTTGGTTCAGCGTACTGGTCTTACTGAGCCCCACCTCAGTACACCCACAGTATAGAATTGCTTTCTGCCTCAGTAAAGCTGTTCCTCTTGTTCTCTTCCTTGCTTCTGCAGCTGCTCTGCTGTCCTTGGATAAGACCCATGGGCCAGAAAACATGGAATTATGACAGCGAAAGCTCAAATATGCAGTATTTCAGGATCCAGACTGACTGATGTGCATTCCACATCTGGTTTTTGCTTAAAATAGAAGTTTGGCCAATGTCTGAGCCGGTGTGTCAGGGTCTGGGTAGAAGAGACCTTGCACAGTGAGAATAACTTTTGCTTCACAAGAAAACCCAACAGCTTTTGTGTTCCATTCCCTGCCTTAGGTGCTGCTACAGGCAGCCCCTCGGTTTAGATTGGGAATTCTGAGCTGGTGGTAGTGCACAGAGGCACTTTCCTGGTTTTGTGTGAAGCTCTGCTTTCCACCCTTCCTGACTGAGCTGCTGCTGGTTAGTGGGAAGTTGTGGGATGTGCTGGGATTATTATTATTGTTCTTAATACGTGGGAAGAATGTGATAGGGAAGCACTAGGTAGGGAACCTTCATGCCTAGTGAAAGCCAAACCTTGGCTCATGCTCATCATCCAGCCCTGTTCCATGGAAAACCCGTGGTCCAGCGGAGGCTCTCGGGGCAAGGAAGCTGTGAGGTTTCCCACTGTGCCTTCCTTCCCCAGGAGCCCACCTGTGTGGTGATCCCTCCCAAAACAGAAGGCCTGTGCAGACCAGACCAAGCACAGCCCTTTATCTGGCCAGATACATCCTTGTGTTGATGGGAAATGCAATCTCCACGCTGCAGACCTCTGGAGAAAAGGCTGATCCGAGGGCTGGTGAAGCCAACGTTAAATAACCTGGATCTGGGCGCCTGCTTCCGTGGACTGCTTTTGTTTTGGAAGGGACTACTTTCCTTGCCAGGTCTTCTTTTACTGAAAAGGAAGGGGAAAAAGAGCTAATTTGAGGTTGGCACAGGCTGATGTAAACAGAATTTCTCAGTCTAATTGGTTGCATTCATACTCAAAAGAGGAGAGAGAGAAGATCTGGTTTTGCCCCAGGGGTCTCCTGACCTAATACCACACACAAACATGCAGAAAGTCTTCGCTGCAGTGGGTTTCAGAGGAGACCAGGCACAGGAGTCTGGGCAGAAATGCCACCTGCACCACAGCCCTGCTCCTGCTGCTGCTGCCACATCTCTCCTTCCTCCTGGCCTGGTGTCTGTGGGGCTTCTCTTCCTGACACAAGTCAGTGACCCGCCTGTCTTGTGTCATTAGTGGGTGAAAGAAGAAACCTTTGCTGGTCACAAGACTGCATTCCTGTTTGTGAGTCTCTTCCTTCTCCTCCACTGCAGCTTCCTTTTGGTGCTGCCTTCTGTGCCAGCTCTCCACAAGCTTTGCAGGTGCCCTGGGAATAGAGACCTGGGAGAGGGTGATCCAGTGGCTTTCTTTTTTTCTCCCAGGTGTTTTAGTTGTTCAGTTTCTATTTATAATCTCCCTGGTTTTCTGCTGTTTCTAAGGCTTGGGCTGCAGGTCAGCGCTGTACAAAGAGATGGAGTTTTCACTTGGTTTGGTTGCTTATCTCTGTCACGTGTCTCCCCTCTGTCCTGAAGTTGTCTTTTAGGGCTGTGCCATGATGCCAGTGGAAATAATTGGTTTCTGACTTGGAAAGCCCAGTTTTAAGGTTTCTTCTCAAGGCTGATCCCGCCTGCTCTGCGTTTGTGCCATGGTCAGCACAAGAGAAGGGGCCACCCCTGGGGCAGACAGGGCGGGTGATGGGAAGGGAGGTCTTCTCCTGCACACCCACCTGCACCTGTGGAATTCAGGGGGATCCTTCCTGATCAGAAGGAGGGGTCTGGCAGATCTGGTGGTAATGCTGACGTTCCCAGCCACGCAGAGCTTTCCAGCACTGGAAATCGTGACAGCTGCACTTCCTCTCTGCTCACTAATGCGGTGCCTGTGCTGAGTCAGGGACATGAGGGTCATCGTCACGTGGCTGCAGGGAGCACGAGGAGTGCTCTGCCAAGTTGCCTCTACCAGCAGTGCCCTTTTGTCCCCTTCCGTGTGTGTGGCTGTACGGGGCTCTTACCGGGAGTCTGACTGGAGAAAGCCGGTCTGAAGGAGCCATTGGCTTTTTGAGTGTGTTTTGCTGTTAGATGTGATGGTGACTTGCATGGATTCCTGTTTCTGAGGAACTGGATTGCAGTCCTTTGGTAAGTGCTGCTGGATGGAGTAAGTGGGCTGCTGGAGGGAAATATGGGCACTCCAGGGCTCCTGTTGGCACCGTGAAGGTGTTGCTGCAAGACGCAAGTCGAGCTCTTCGCTGCAGGGGTGGTTTGACTTCAAACCACTACCTGCTGGCCCTGCTGGTGTTCAGCTGAGACAGCCTGGACCTTGCCATGGACTGGGAAAGCTCTGGCTGCCTGCACCCTGCTGAGCTCCCTTTGAATGGAGCCTGGCACCGGTGCCAGTGTCGGGCGGAGGGTGACTAATGGCACTGCCCCGCATTCGTCACGCAATTCCTCTTTGGCTCCGTCATCATGGGGCTTTTTCCTGCACGTATTGCAGAACAGAGGTTCTACCTGCAGCCCCTGTGTTTATCTGCAGGGGTCCAAAGGGTGCTGATGCTTGGGGATAGGTTCAGGGAAATGGAGGTGCAGCCTCTGTGCTGCCCCGTGCCAGGGCAGGCAGCGTCCATAGGTTGTGTGGGAATTATGGGCTTCCCTTTCTGCTGTGTTGGGCTGATCTTGGGGGCTGTTTGGTGCTACAGCTGGTGCCTGGGGATCACTTATCAGAAGTGGGAGCGGTGAGCAGTCCCAAACTTTGCTTGGTCAGCGTTCTTCCTTCTCCTTTCCCTCTCAGCAAGGCTGACACTGCAGGTCGTGGTGTGCTGATGGTGGCACAGGGCAGAGTCAAGCACAGAGCTTGGTCGCTCGTTTTTGGAGAGTCACAGGCTGCAGTCCTGCTCTGAGACTGAGAAGTCAGATTGTCCTGAGATACTCGAAACTCCTCATGGACATTCCATTGCACACACACACACACACACAAAAAAAGTCTACTTCAGGCTTACAAAGAGCCAGCTTCCTGCCCAGATTGCCATCTTAGCCTCAGAGCCAAGGCTTTTCGGTCGCTAGAAGATACTACAATGTGACTTGCAGAAGGAGAAACCTCCCAGCCACGTTTCATGACCGTGGTGCTGTGCTCCAGTGTGCTTTTGGGGGCTTCTGCTGCACCATCTCCTGGTGCTGCCATCAGCTGTGTGCAAGAGCAAGGGTGGTAGAATAGATCCCTTTGGGTTGCTGATCATTTGGCTTTTAGGGCACTCCCCATCCTGTCTTGTCTGTTGCAATACAGTTTTTTTATGTATTTTAGTGTTTTTTTAACCCAGTGAGCTGATAGCACCTTTAATGTACATGGGAATCATGGGGGCTTTGAGGATGCCTGGCACTGACAGTGCTTCCAGTCCTTTGCTTCCAAGATGTGCATGAGAATTAGGAATACATTTTTTTTTTTTAATATGAGTATGAAGTGCATCTGTTTGGTAGCATGGAGATGGGCAGGGAAGGTCCCTGGTGATTTGAGTGATTGCGATCAAGGAAATTCACACATTTAGGAGCTGCATTCAGGGGCTGAAAAGCTGAGCTAAAACACAGCATTGCCTGATTGTGATCCTTCAAAATATTGTGACTTCTCTGTGCTCACATCTTGCTGAGGCTGATTGCTTTGCTGTGTGCATAAACAGGGATCCAGGAACTGGAGCCATGATTACAAAAAAAAAAAAAGGATATGGAAGTCTTGTCTTACCTTAATGGAAGATATAATAAACGCTGTGGATAAAATGTCCACCTTTGAAACTGTTGTCAGGGGAACTTTTACTTCTGCATTACGAATTTTTTTTTTTTCCCCTTCAAAAACCTGGTCTGATTCTATCAGGGTCCTTCCAGAGGCTGCATAATTCCCAGGGTAGTTGAATTTCAAGTAAGAGTCAGGTTTCTCTTCACTGGATGTTAGAATGTTAGAAAGTGTATTTCAAAATGAATTCCTGGAAAATTGCTTCTGGAAAATAATTGTTACAGCCAACTAGTTAAGACTGAGATAAACTGAGGAATAATAATCTTCCTGTGCTGGGTGAAGTGAATCCCTGAATTATGACAACCTTTTAAAAAAAGAAGTGTGAGTCTAATTTCACCTCCTTTGCTGTGTCTGAGCGAACCTTTTCCCCAGCATAGGGATGGTGAAGGGAAAGCAAAAAGAAAAACCTTTAGCTGGGATATAAGACTTGAATAACTGAATGGGCAAGACCAGAGGGAGCCCATCATCAAAATTAAAGCAGTTTTTGTGTCTTTGCTTCCATCACAAGACCATGACCATCTTTCCTTCCAGGGTTAGAGGGTCAGCATATAATCTTTGTTCTATGAAGGTTGTGACTGAAGAGAGGAGAGCTCTGTGCACCAGAGCCAGAAGCCTCCAGAAATGACTCTCTTCCCTGGCTCTGGGGCGAGTGTGTGGTCTGGCTGCAGCTGTAGGGCTGCCCTTTGAAGCCCTGGAGAGCTGCAGTGTGGTGAAGGCCAGGAGATAGCACAGCTTCCACCCCCACATCCATCCACGCTGCATTCCTGGGAGCTGCCTCCCTGAGGATGCCTCTTCCCAAGGCATCACTGCTTGGGACAGCAGTCCAGAGGCTTGAGAAAGCCAAAGCCCTCTGGTTCCTGCTTGTCTCCTCTGCCCTGGGAGACCTGAAGCTCTGCTGATTGGGCACAGTGATGAATTTCAGCTGGAGATGTAGCCCTTGCCTTGCTGAGGAGGGCACGGACTCCTTCTTGCCCTGTGTAAAGGCAGCTGATGAATATCCATGTCTGAGCTATCCAGAGCCAGGAGGGAATTGCTGTGCTGCCTGTGTGCTTTCCACCCTGGGCTGGCTGCTGCTCACCACAGATGTGTCTGGCTTGCAGCTCTCCTCCACGTGCAGTTTGTGACAAGGGAGGCTGGAGTGCTCTGCACAGGGAGGCTTTCCTGGGGCTCAGCTGCTCTCAGTGCTGGGTTTGGTGCTCAGAAGGGAAGGAGGTGCAGCTTCTACCCAAAACCAGCTTAGCATGGTCTCCTGCAAGCCTTGTTTTTATTCGTGACTTCCTCTGAGCAAAGGTTTGTCATTGCCTCGTGTGCCTTGGGGAAGGGATTTTCAAGGGAAGGGATTTTCAAGAGAAGTGGGTGAAGCACAGGCTGTTGCTGAGGATAATCTTACTGACATGGCCATCCCTGGGTGAGAGGAACTGGCTGCCCTCGTGGAATTTGGACGATGGAAACTGGCACTGATGAAAACGAGCCCACCTTGCAGCGTTGGAGATGTTTATCCAGGCAGCCTCCTGCCTGTGTCTGGCACTGGTTCCTCCATCTCTGAAGAAGAGTTGGGTCTGTGCTGTGCATGGGCAGCAGCTGAGGCTCCCTGGGAACCAGGAACCCTTCTTTGCCCTGAGACATAATGAACAATTCAAGTGACGAGTGAGGTAACAAGGAGAGGGTGGGTTGCCTGGCAGGGTTTGGCTGAGATCCTCCTGCAGGTGAGCTGGAGTGGCAGTGAGGAAGAGGAGAAGAGCTTACAAATAAAACTTCTGGGGGTTCATCAGGGGTGAAGGCAATAAACCAGGAATATTTTTCCCCCCACCAGCTCATTCCCCTGGTGTTGGTTGCCAGACCAACTCCTTGGTGATTTACTGGAACCAGATAAGAAGGAGGAGAGGGATCCTGCTGTGAGCTGTGCCTTTTTGGCAGCTAAGCCCCAGTTGTGGGGGCTTTAGCTAAGAGTTTTGTCTAGAGTTGTACAGAAATAACACTCAGCTCTTGCTTGGCTCTGAGATCCAGTGATGGAAAGCCTGTCTGCAAGGAGGGAGGACAGGGTGACCTGCCTGATGGAATGTGCAATTTCCTTGTCTGTAGTCACATCACTCACATTTTTCTTCCAACCCCCTGCCTTAGTGTCATCTCTGGGAATTTAATGGGAAGCTTTGCCAGTGGTGTTTAGTGCCCTTTGTAATATAGTTACTTTCCAAGTTCTCCACCAAATCAAACTTCTCGAGGGATTGAGCTCTACCTGAGTTGCCAGAGTACCTGTCTCTGATCACTGCCAGGTTGTTGTGGACTTCTCCCTGTGCTCCATGGGGCACCTTTTATAGCTGGTGCCCTCTGGCACAGGGCGTCGTGTTCTCTGGAGCTGGAGTTTCCTTTTAAGGGTAACAACAAGGGGTTGTTCTTTGCTGTACCTGGTCTCCCTTGTTAGACCTCCCTACCTTCCCTTTTCATCCCAGCTCCTGAATGCATTAGCATAACCTTAAACTTCGGTCACTTTTGTTTCTCAGCCCAGGCACAGGCTTGGAGTTTTGTGTTGTTTTTAGCACCCCCCCCAGCCCCGAAAAGCTGTCTGGGAGCTTTCCTCTGGCAGTCACAGCTTAGCTCTTCCTTCACAGCTCAGCCATGGCACGTGTCCTTTTTCCTCCTGTGGCACCACCACAGCTCTAAGTCACTTTTCTGGGTGGAAGTTCAAATGTCCATGGTCCCCTGGGTTGGCAGGGTGCCCAAGTACAAGAAGAGAGTCCCTTTGCCCTTACAAATCAAGTGCTGAGTTAATTATCTGTTTGCTTGGACAGAGTGCGTCCTTGCCTCTGGTAAGATAATATTGTGATCTGGACTGGGGTCAGAGGAGTTCAGAGCTTTGGCACAGCAGTGAGAGAGAGGGAGGGAGTGATGGGTGGATCCCCAGGGGAAGAATGGGGGCCATAGGGCCATAGGTTGGGGATTTGAGGGCTGGGTGCTCATCCTTGTGCTACCTTGGACTCTGGGTATGGCCTTGGGCAGGTCACAAGTTGTTTAAACTCTGCCTCGGTGAGTGTAAGGGAATAATTCAAGGAGGTGGAAGTTAAACTGGGGGAGATTGTGGAGGGGACTGGGAAGCCAGAGCCCCAAAAAGAGGTAGATAGTAAATCCAACCTTCAGTGGAGGTGGATGTTAAATCAGAAGTATTGATCATTTGTGTTGTAATGTTGCTGGGGATGCTCACAGAAGTTTCATGCCACAGGCCTGCTTTGTGGTTTGTAAGCACAGCAGTGGGTCCAGGGCATCCTGTCACCTCGTGGAAAGGAGGCAGGAAGCCCTAGATTTTGGGGGGGGCTGGAAGAGTGAGGTCTTCCCCCAGTAGCACTCCAGGGGCTCTCTGGTGCTTCAGCAAAGGGTGTCCATGAGTCCCTGTTGAGTTTTGCTGTGGCTTTGGTAGGACTGAGGTTGAGCTCCCTGGCTGGCATTTGAGGCTGCTGTGATGTTGCTGGTAGAGGGAGAGCAGAAATCACTTGAGATGGATCAGCACAGATGCAACAGGAAGGGAAAAGCTTGGTGGGACACAAAAGGATCCTGCAGTGTTGTGATGCAGCAGGGCCTCTCTCCAAAGATATTGTTGGGCAGCCTTGTGCTCCCAGGACTAAATGTGTAGCAAAAAGCACTTTCTGAAGGATCCTGGATGCTCTTCCATGGCACTGTGTGGCCGCTGGTGCTCATTTGTGTTTCCTTGCTTACAGTGCCTCCGACCGCCATGGGGGGAGCCAGGATGGACCCAAACCTCTCCCCTCCAGACAGCACTGCACAGCAGGACTCTCTCTTCAGCATGACAGATGTGTTCCTCATCTCCCTCATCACTGGACTCTTTACTTACTGGTTTTTCTTCCGCAAGAAAAAGGAGGAAGTCCCCGACCTGCCCAAAATGCAAACAGTGTAAGTAACAACTCTCGGGCAGCGCGGTGGGAGTGGGGCTTTCTGTCGTGCTTATGATGAGTCCTGGAAGGCTCAGCTGGATTGTAGGAGGCCCCTGGTGAGGGAACCTCATCCCAAAAGATATTTCTTTTCCCTCATGTTTCCTCTGGGCTGCGTGTTTTCCTCACAGTGCAGAAATCCCGGTGGAGGAGCCAGGCTGCAGTTCTGCCTTACCCCACCGTGTGGCTCAAATCGGGAATTGGCCTTTCCCAAGCAAAGGCAGGAGGAGGAAAGGCAGGAAAGCCTCTGACTGTACTTCAAAACTCTTAAGGATTGCTTTGACTGTTCTCCTTGTTTTTCTGATAAAAGTCACATCTAGATAAATCTGGAGAAATGTGAACTTTCTCTTAAGCAGGTTTCCTATCAGAAATGTTACCTACCCTTGGCTATGAAGAAAAGAAATAGTCTTGGGAGATAGTTCCTGGGATGAGCTGCTTGGCAGCTCCTGTGAAACTTGCTTGACTTTGATGCCAGGTTACTGCAGCATCAGGAGACTGGATTTAAAGAGGCAGATCCTTGTTCCACCCTGTATTCTGCAAAGGGCTTAGGGCCAGGAGCAAGCCATGCTGGTGAAGACCTGGGTGCATTTAGTTCCTTACCTCACATGCCAAACTTAACATCAGTTTTCTACTGGGCTTTTTACCCCAATCCTTCTGTTTCTGGTGTCGCAGGAGGATGGAAAATGCATTTTCTGGCTGGGAGGGTTTTAAAGGGCTGTGGTGCCTTGTGCACATGGGTGAACACGAGGCTGGCAGCAGCACAGCTGTCTGTGCCTGCTCAGCCTTACCTTGGGAATGTGTTTTGTTGGATTGGTGGGATACTTTCCCTCTGGTGCCTGCAGCAGAGAGGGCTGTGTGTGTCAGTGCACGTGGCCATCTCTGGAGAGTGTAAGGAGAACACTGTTGCCATGAGAGCTGAGCTGGCTGGGGAAAGGGCACTACCCATCTGAAATTAGATGCTGGCATGGCACAGGCTGGGCCTCTGTGACTGATTCCACCCCTCACCCATCACAGGCAGCTCTTCCACAGGCTGTTGTGACCTTGCAGAGAAGCTTTCTGACTGCCCCTGGTACGTGTTACCTCCTTGTGCCGGTGTAGGGCCTCAGCACATGGGCTTCCATCCGAGAATGGATGGAGGTCTTGGTCTGAGCTGCTCACAGGCACTTTGCCTGGGTTTGTTTCATGGGTTCTGTGCTGCCTGCTCTGTCCCTGTGAGCCGTGGCTGGCAGGGAGCACCGTGCCACTGCTCCCTGTGGGAGATGTGGAGCAGCAGCACATCCCATTGTGGATAACTAGGGGAGAGGTGAGGCTGTTCTGGAAGTCATCTGACACTACTGCATTTTGGAAAAGTGGCAGCCAGGCAGGTTCAGAGTGAGAGGAGGCTGTGAAGTAGTTTCTCCCTGTACATTAAGCCTAACCCTGCTGCAGCCCTGCTGTGGTCCTTGCAGCAAGCTGGTCAGAGGGCAGCATGGCCCCATAAGCTGTGCCACCAGCTGTGGCTGGTGGCACATCCGCCCTTTGGGACAGAGGCAGAGACTTCCTGCAGCTTTTGCAGTGTAATTTTATGGGATGCTTGGAACTGGGAGGAAAATGTATGGGGAAAAACAAGCTTGTTCAGCCTTGGGTTTCCTTCCCTCTTGTAATCCTTGAGTCTGGGGTGGAGTTTCCTTTCTGATGATCAAGCAGATCGACAAGACACAGGGTCACACTGTCAGCCACTGCCTGTGGCTGGCTGGACTTGGCAGGCGGGCCTGTGGGCAGGCAGGAAAGCTGTCCCAGACCCATGAAGGCAGAGAGGCCTCATCAGGGCTGTCTCTGTCTGAAGTGGAGAGCCTTGACCTTAAGAGGGGTTGCTTTTCTTCAGCTTCTTCTCTGCACTTCCGTCTCGATTCACCAAACTGTCCTGTACTGCTTTTTCTGGTGGCATTGAGTGATGGTTTTTGTTATCTCACTTTGGCCCCCAACTTCAGCCTCAGAATACCAGAGGATGAATACCATAATGCTGAAGAGTGATTCAGACACATCACAGTGGCTGCTGCTTTAGTGGTTTGTTTGCAGTGTAAAATAGTGCAAGCAGAGTCTCCGATCTAAATCCAGCATCTCAGTGCCCTCCTGGTGTTTTTTGGGAACTGCTGCTGAGCACTTTGATAAAACCACGTCAGCTCAGCAGGGTCTGCAAAGGAAATGCTACTGTTGTTACTGCCCTTGATCGTGGAAGAACAGATGCCCTGTTGAAACACCCTGTTTTGGGTTGGGTTCTCCCTGCGTGGCTCCACCAGCCTGTGTGGCCTGGAACACTCATGATCTTGCCATGACGATGCATCCCTGGGTTCAGCCACAGCTCGGTGAGGGATCAGGCTGCTGATTCCTCACCCTTACAGCCAAGTGGAGCTGTTTTCCTGCCCAAAGTCTCCGCTGAAGGGACAGAGTCCAGCACGTCGGAAATCATCCTGTACCTGTGACGTGTAACACATGCATGTGTGGGACAGGCTGGGATCCCACTGACTGCTCATGTTTTGACTATTTTCAGACTTAACTAAAACCACTGGGGCAGCCTTCCCTGCAGCCTGCTCTGCAGATGTCATTAGGGAGAGCAGCTCGGGATCACCACGCAGCCGTGGCCACCGCACTTCCTCACGGGGGCAT
This sequence comes from Oxyruncus cristatus, assembly GCA_013399855.1. Classification (NCBI taxonomy): domain Eukaryota; kingdom Metazoa; phylum Chordata; class Aves; order Passeriformes; family Cotingidae; genus Oxyruncus; species Oxyruncus cristatus. The sequence continues at coordinate 552,014 of VXAY01004701.1, read as the reverse complement.
TGCTGGGGAATGCACACATTTATTTTTATTCTCTGGCTGCTCCTCCTCTGCATGTTCCTCAATCAGAGATTTCTTTCCCTTCTCGTGTGCCCGCTCCAGAGTTGTGCAGACAGTCATCCTGGGGAGAGACAGACATCCAGCCTGTCCTGTATGCTGGGTCTCGCCGTCTCCCTTCTCCCCCCTCTTTAACATTGTTTGGGGCAGAAACTGGCTTATCTCTATTCTGCAGCTACGCAGAAATCCCTTCCCTGGTGCTTGTAGGGCTTCCTGTGGCAGGAATTGCTCCAACTCCTTAGCCTGATTAGCTCTCTGCTGCCTGTGTGTGTGTGAGAGAGAGAGAAAGACCATCTCTAATTTAATTTAATAGGATCCTGAAGAGAACAAACTCCTTTGAGCTGTCTCCGTAATGGCACTGCCATAGTTACCCGAAGCGTTGCTCACGCAGTGTCTGGAATCGTTTCATTCAGCTACAGCATCAAGCTTTTTTTTTTTTCCCCCCCTAGAAAAAAGAATATATATAAAAGCAGCTGTGATATAAACAGTTTCCAAGGTAACAAGGCTGGGGGAGGGTTTTGTGTCCCGTCCCCCTGCTCCACTCCGATGGGAGAGGGACGTGTGCTGTGGAGGATCCTGGGAGATTTCATTCTCCACTCCTAATTCCTTTCTGCCACTGCTGCCAGATGTTGCAGTTTCTCAGGACTGCGCGGATCCACTCGGTAACTTCCCAAGCCCCACCACGAGGATCTGAGCGGACAGGACCGCTCCTGCCATGACCCGTGCCGGGACCTTTTGTGCCGGCTCTCTTCTCCTCAACAAAAGGCTGACGCTTGGCTTTAGCGCCCAGGAGGAGCAGAATGGGAAGGCCCGTGTGGCTCCAGAGCTAAGTTAGATCCGTCCCCCCACACCTCCCCTTGCAGACACAGCTGCCCTGGGACTCTTTGTCTGCCTCCTCCCTGCCCAGAATGGGCTGCGTGTACTCGGCCCCGCGGGAAGAGCCGGCCGTGGCCAGGTGAGTCAGTCTGCCCGATGGGCTGGCGGGGTTGTTCCACCTTGGAGGGTCGCTCCTCCCACCCCAAATCTGGGTGAGTGGGATGCCTCTTCCCTCTGGGACAGGAGGAGGAGGAAGGGGAGAGGCTCTGCTCAGAGGCAGGCTGCTCCAGAGGAGACCCTGCTGTTGGCTCTCGGTTTCTCTGCAGTGTCCAGGCTGTGTCCTCACTTCTGGTTGTATCTGTGTGTTTGTCCGGAAAGCCATGGGCAGGGGAACTTTCTGAAGGAGAGGTGTTCAGCTGGGACAGACTTTGATATTGTTGCTGAGCTGTTGGGAACTTCTTTCGCTCTCCTTTCTTTCTCCTGAAATCAAAGTGACAGAGAGCCCTGGGGGCTGTTTGCGCTGTGGGTTCTCACCGAGGGTGGGAGGTCTGTACAAGCTACAGCTCACTCCAGCAGTGGGGTTAATCCTCTGCCCTCCACCCAACACTTCTGATTCTCGCTGCCTTGAGCTATCTAAGCTGTAAGAGCAGCCATTGCTGAGAACACACTTTGTCTCCTAAGTTTCACTGGCTGAGCAGTGAAAATGTGTGTTGTTTCTGCCTTTGGCGCCTGTGTGTTTTCGCAGCTCGGATTTTCAAGCTACCCTGAGGAAGCAATTTCAGAGAGTTGTGTAGCCTTTTTTCCAAAGCCAGGCTCATTATTTCTTCTGTGTCTGAGCCACAGCCTGTTCTCTACCACACACTTCAGTGTGGGGTTGCCTCCTTTGAAAACGGACGAGCTCCATGTGCTGCACCCTTTTCTCTTCCAAAGGGAGCTTGCTGAAAGGATCTGAAACTTTTCTTTTCTCTCCTTCTTAAAAAGCATTTTGTTTAGCAGTTGACCCAACATTTGTTTTAATTGGATCTTGTTTGCAGAGGGCAGAAAACCAACGAGGTTCACCAGGAAGCCAAAAGCTAAGTGAGAGCTGAGTCTTGTGAATTCTCTCAAGCCCCCGTCCTGGCGACAGCGTGGGCAGGGCTGGGACTGCTCCCTTAAGATCCTTGTCATATCCCAGTTCCCAATAGGTGACCAATGACACCTCTGGGAGACTGTTAACTGCTGGGAGAGCAGAGCAGGGGTGTGAAGGAGCTCTCTCCTGGGAGCACAGCTGCCTTGGGTAGCTTTTTGAGGTGGGCTGTGCTTGCGTTTTGTGTGTGCTGTATGAGATTGTTCTCAGAACTGTCAGGCCCAGTTATGGAGCTCCTTGATACCTTTGGGTCAAGGGAGGGTGCTTGAAGGCATGTTTTACTGCAGATCCCCCACCCTGCTTCTCTGTGTGTGTGCTCTCTGCAAATGCCGTGGCACATCTGCAAGGTCCCTCCCCCTGGGCTGCACAGTTTAGGAAACTGTTAGTGAGCTCTTCACATTCTCACATGGGCTGGAGCCAAAACCATTTGTTTTTTGCCTGGAGGCTTCTCTCTTCCCACAGGAGACCCAGCCTTGCATTCTTCCGTTGTGAAATGGGAACGGGTCCCATGTTCTTCTTTCCCGCTCCCAAAGCTCCAGTGGGGAGGACAGGCAAGGGAGCTCTTTTCCTCCTTGCCTGCTGTGAAAAGCCCCCAGCACCTAATTTGACTGCTGCTAGACCCATCTCTTCTTGGGAGGCTCCTGGGGGTCTCCAGGGCTGGGTTGTTGTCACCCTGTGACACTGAAAACCCAAGGCTGTGCTTAGGATAGCAAAGCTCTCCTGGCTCCCTGCCTGACAGGGCAGCCATAGCAGTGTGAATCCTGACCTCCGTGTTTCTGGCTCTGCTGTGGTTTGTCCCCCTTGCAAGCTAGGGAAAGCCACCTCCATGCAGTAATGAAACACCCTGTGCCAGAGATCCATGCTGGGAATGGGAACCAGCTCTGCAGGACCTTGGCTGGCAGTGGGCGCCTTGCTAGGGGGCTCTGTGGGTCTGATCAGCTGCGTGTGTCTGCTCCACAGAGCTCTCCAGCTCCGGGACTCGGGTCTGGCATGCTGCTTTGAGGTTGAAACAGCTGGGTTTTAGCCCTGTTTGACTTCAGACGTGGGGAATGTGCCCTGGGGAACATAGTTCAGGACTGATCCTGCCTGCCTGCAGCGGTGTGGGAAGCAGGGAGCTCTCCATTCCCTTCTCTGACACCATGGCTTGTCCCCTGAGATTTATCTGGAGACCTGCTCTTGTGAGATCCTTTTAACCTGCTCAGCTGTGAAACCTCTCAGAGCAGTTGATGAAGGCTTTCTGGCAGGCAGGGCTGAGTGCCTGGGCTTTCCCTGTGGGAGGATTCACCGATGGAGGTAAGGCAGGGGCTCAGCTTTTCCTGCCTGCTCCGAGTCCCTGCTCCATGGCTGTTGCAGAAGCCCTNGGAGGTAAGGCAGGGGCTCAGCTTTTCCTGCCTGCTCTGAGTCCCTGCTCCGTGGTTGAGTGATGGGTATCCCTGGGACAGGGGTGGTCAGTGGGGGTTCACACCCCTTTGGGCAGTCTTCCTGAGGTCTGGAGGCCGCTTCTTCCCCTCTTGCTTATTCCTGACCTCAAAGAATGAATGTGTTTGATCTGAAAGGAGGTTCCTCCTGTCTTTCAGAGTAGCTCCAGTGAGAGACAGCAGCTTCATCGAGAAGATGAAGAAGACGGTAAGCTGCTTGTTCTGGCTACAAGGGGTGCTGGGAAGGTGGGAGAGCTCATGTCCTTCCCAGTTTTCTCTGGAGACTGTCAGCAGGACGGGCTGGTTTGCATACAGACACATGCCTGCCGCAGAGAGCATCCAGGGGAAGTCTGTGTGGGCAGCCAGGAATAGCTCTTTGGGTCTGTGCCTGAGAGTTGTTCTCAGAGAAAAAAATTAAAGTGAAAATGTGGTGGAAAGAAAAAAGTGTAATATGAGATCAAAGTCAAGAGGGAAATGGCTGAGACTTTAAAGTCATTGGCTGGCAGTTGTTTATCTGCGTGGTTGGTTCCAAACTGGCTCGCTGTGGAACGGGAATTGTTGTACACAGAACTGACGGCTTTTGACTCCGCTGGTCTGGACACAGGAGGAAGCAGAGGAAGAAGCAAGGGCTGGATTTATTTTCTGTCTTACTTCAAAGTAACTGGCTTGCAGCAGAGCGGGAGCTCTGGTGCTCGGGCGCTTCCCCAAAGCTTTGGCAAGTCTGTGTTCTCATCCAGGGAGTTCGCTGTTTCCAGCAGTCACGCTGCAGCCCCAAGGTTGAGAATAAATCTTGAGAGTTTTTCTTTGTTTGGGGTTTTAGTCTGACCCGAGTCTCCCCTCTGAAGTGACAAGAGTCATGTTCTCATTAACAGCCTAGCCTTGAGTTTTCTGTCAAACCTGGCGTGGAGTCCTGTACGAGCACAGACTCCTGGTTGCCTTTAGGTCGCAGTCCAGGACTCCCGATCCCAGGCATTTCCTTTGTCTGTGCTTCATCCACGCATTTGCCAAATGAGTAATCACCATTTAACAGGGATTTCTTTTTCTCTCCAGGGCCGAAACATTGTGGTTTTCTACGGTTCCCAGACGGGCACAGCAGAGGAGTTTGCCAATCGTCTCTCCAAAGACGCTCATCGCTATGGCCTCCGGGGCATGGCAGCAGATCCAGAGGAGTATGACCTGGTAATTTAGCTGTGAACAGCCTCAGGATAGGTAACATCCTATTAGTGTCCCCTAAAAATCCCCGAGTAACCTGGCCAAGGGACAGTTGCCCTTTTAGCAGTGTCATTTAGGGGAGGAAAGATCAGCCTGAGCGATGCAGAGGTGGGCTTGGTCCCTGCCATTCTGCATTCTCATTGTCCCTTGAAGCTTTGCATGGGAAATCCCATTGCTTTTCTGGTGGAGCAGAAATACTGACTTGCAGTCCAGTGGGGGTGGTTGGCTTTATTTCCCCTGCCAGTTTTGGGTGGGTTTGGCCTCTCCCAATCCCTTTTGTGATCAAGTGGTGTTGCCCTGCACACCTACACTGTAGGAACAGGCTTGCCCGATAACCACATTGTGGGGTCCTTAGGGGTTCATTCTCTCCTTGGGTTGCAGTCGGACCTGAGTCGCCTCTCGGAGATTGACAAGTCCTTGGCTGTGTTCTGCATGGCCACCTACGGAGAGGGGGATCCCACAGACAATGCCCAGGATTTCTACGACTGGCTGCAGGAGGCCGACACCGACCTGTCGGGTCTGCGGTTTGCAGTGAGTGGCTCAACTCCAGTTTGTGTTGGAATTTGGGAAGGAAAGCCAAGAGCCCTCTGCTGTACCTGCACGTGGCTGGGGGAAAGGCACAGCATATCTGTGTCCTGTGCACTTGTTCTGGTTGAGGTCCCTACTTTCTTCCTTCCCAGGCTTTGCAGACTCCTGCAGATGTACCTCTGAGGGCTGTAAATGCAGATGTCAGAGTTCTCTCTCCACTCCCTAAACCGTGAGGGTTTGCTGGTACAAACAGCCCCAAACTGGCCTGCAGGCACTGTATACGACATCTGCAAATGAGCTGCAGGCTGCTGCTGTTCAGAAGCTAATTGAGCAGCCCGGGGCCAGATCTTCTCCCACAATTTAAATCACTTGGAGTGTGTAGCTCTCTTCCTGTGCTGAGCTGAATAACTGGCTGAGATGTAGCCACCTCACCCAAACCCTGGCCAAATCCCCTAGGCAGCATAATAATTGCAAATGAGGATAAAATCCACTGCTGGAGATGTGAAGTTGCTCTGTGTGAAGCAGTGAGCAAACATTTGCTGCGTGGTTCGTGGGAGGCAAAGGCCAGCAATCGGTCTCCAGGCAGTCCAGGCTCTTACTGGTCCCTCGAGGATGCAGTTCTTATGAGTGCATGCTCTTGCCATGCCTGAGGCCAGGCTCAGGGGAGGTGCTGGTGCCTCCTCACCAGTGGTAAGTTCTTACCCAAGGTCCACAGAGAGCTGTTGGGGAGCTGGGAGAGGTCTTGCTGTCTCTTCTCAACTGCATTTGCTGGGTGATACTGGCCAGAGGATGTCAACTGGATGGGGAGAGTCCAGCTTCTGCTTCTCCGTGCTCATGAGTGTTCCCTTGCAGGTCTTTGGGCTGGGGAACAAGACTTACGAGCACTTCAATGCCATGGGAAAGTATGTGGACAAGAGACTGGAGGAACTCGGAGCCCAGCGCATCTTTGAGCTTGGGCTGGGAGATGACGATGGCAAGTGAGTAGCTCGGGTGGAGGGGCTGGTCAGGGCTGGCTAAAGCATCTTGGAGACCTTGGCAGGGAGTTGGCTCTATTACCAAAACAGAAATAAACTCTACAGGGCTCTCTGTGGGAGTTGCTCTCTGTCCCACAATCAGATCCCTGTAGGCAGGGAGTATCCTAGGGAATCCTGCATCTGGGAAATCCCACATCAGCTTTGAATGCCCATAGGTACATACTGGAGCCTTCTCTTTGCAGCCTCCTCTGCTTTTGTCCTTCTGTAGCTCCATTGCTAACCCAGCCTGTGTAGATAAACTTCCCCATCCCTGTGGAGAAGGCAGACTCCATGTCCTTGTGAAGTGTTTTATGGTGGGAGGCAGCAGTTTTCCAACTCAATGATTTTTATTTTATTTTTAACTCTCTGTGCTCACCTGAGCACCCTGGGACATTACATCAACCTATGGCTTCACCTCTAAGGTCTGCAAGGTCTGATGTGAGGTTTGTGATGTGTGTGAGAGGCTCTGAACCTGGAAAGATGAACATTGCCATGGTGGAATCTGCCTTTTGGGAAGGTGACCTCCTGCCAGGAGTGGGCAAGGGGGAGCTGAGGTGGTTAAAGACCGAGCCTGAATAACAAAGCCTTCCTTGGCAGACCTGGTGAAGGGAGGGGTGGTTGGTATAGCAACAGTTCCCACTTAGTGCTCTGACAATGCTTTTCTGGTGATCTGTGGGCATATGGAGTTACCAAAACTGTGGGTCGAAGGCAAATGGCTTTTCCCATGATGGAGGGAGAAAGTCCATAGGGATCTCAGGTGGCTCTTCTGGGAACGCCCCTTTGCTCCCAGCTGGGGCTGGGTTATTGACTCTTTCTTTTGCCCTGGCTAGCCTGGAAGAAGACTTTATCACCTGGAGGGAGCAGTTCTGGCCAGCAGTGTGCGAGCACTTTGGCGTGGAGGCTACAGGAGAAGAGTCCAGGTGGGTTTGGGATCAGGTCCTTTTGGGTGCCAGAGAGACTGGCCACCTCTGACTGGTGGCCTTTCCATCAGCCTTGGGCTGCTGTTCCCTGTCCTCTGCACTGCCTCCCCTTCCAGACTTGGGAGGGCACGGGCAAAGTAGAGCAGAAAGTGGAGCTGTTTGGCCTGAGGCAAGTTTGAGCCCAGCTCTGGACTTCTGTTTTGACTGGGGTCATGGTGGGTTTGGTACCTTTGGGGAAGGCTGTGCTGGTTGTGATGCTCCCGGTGAGGCTGAGGTTTCCTCTTGGTTTGGGTTTTCAGCACAGTTCTCCTTGATCGCTCACATCTCGAGAGGGTCAAAGGGGTGGAATTTGCGTTTATTTTTGAGCTGCAGCAAATCAAGCAAAGTAAATGCTGGTTCCAGCTGTACCCTGTGGTTTCCAGATTGACTTTTTTTTCCTCTTCTCTCCCCCAGCATCCGCCAGTATGAGCTGGTGGTGCACACGGACGTGAACATGAACAAGGTCTACACGGGAGAGATGGGCCGACTCAAGAGCTACGAGAACCAGAAGCCGTAAGTGCCAACCCTCCCTGGGCAGGGTGTACGTGCGGCAGGGGTTGGCTGATGGGTCCTTGATGTCTCTAACAACACCTGCTGCGTGGGCAGTGTCATTTCTGCAATGCAGCAGGTCTCTGCCCGAGAGGAATGGGCTCAGATCTCCACTGAGGCTCTGAGATTCCCCGGTTAATGAATCACTAGTGGTGAGGAGATGCCTGTGGTCCCGTGTGTTGCTTGGCTGGTACATCCACAGCATCTGCCTTGAGCCTTTCCTCGCCTGGGGTGGCCAATACATGATGGCTGCTGGCAGTATTGCTGTGGGACATGAGCTGTGTAAACTAATTCCAGCCTGAAATATTTCTTTGAGATGTGACAGTCCCTCCAATCCGCTTGTGTGTCACTCGTTCTTAATGGGACAGAATCTGTTGGCTGCTGGGCTGTGCTTAGAAGGTAAAGGTTGTGCTTTCTGTGCCAGTGTGGGTAGCAGCAGGATCATAGTTTGGTTTGTGCTGGGGTGTAATGTGTTTTGGAACATGAACCAAATCGTGGGAGCCTGCTCTATAGACAAAGGGAACATGGCTGGATACCAGCAGCACCATGAGCCTGCAGGAGCACAACCCAGAGGGCCCTTGTCTTTCCTTCCAGACCGTTTGATGCCAAGAACCCCTTCCTGGCCAAGGTTACAGAGAACCGCAAACTGAACGAGGGTGGAGAGCGGCACCTGATGCACCTGGAGCTGGATATCTCCAATTCCAAAATCAGGTAGTTTCCTGTGGGAGACTGCTCCTTTAGTTTGTCAGGAGCAGTCTGCAGCAGGAGCAAAGAAAAGACTGTGGCACCAGCTTCATCCAGTACTTCAGTAATTACTTAACACTGGCCCCCTGGGCTTCTGTAGCCGGTACCCCATGTCAGGACTTTCTCCTGGCTCTTTCACTGCCTGCTTTGGGTCCCTCCCACCCCACAGACCTTTCCTAGCTGAGCACTCTCAGTTGAAGGAATTCTCTAGGAATCATTAAAAAAATGAGAGGGCAGATGAGCTGTGAGAGAGAGGAGAGGTGGCGATGGCTCATGCCTTGGCTTGCCTGGCTTAGGTGTTCCAAGCATAGGGGGAATAAAGCCCTGCTCTTAAAAAGCCCTCTCACTGGCTTAAATTCCTTAAATTGTTAGAAAGACACAAATCCAGGTGGCTTAATGTAACAAAGTACTGCAGAGGTTTTGAGCAGCTTTGCTCTGTGCCGGTCAGGGAGTTGGCCTGTCCTTGCTGGAACTGGCCTCGTTGAAGTCTCTGACTTGGAGGTCCCCTGTAAAAACCCTGGTTCTTAAAACCATTATCCCACAATGGTCCTTCCTGCTGTTCCTGTGGGCGCTGGGGATCCCTGGTGTTGCAGCAGCTCAAGTCTCAGTGTTGTCCAGCTGCCTCTTGCACCAACCCACTTGTCTTCTGGGGGTGGACAAGAAGTGGTGCTGGGGTTGCATCTGTTCTCCTGTGTCTCATGCCAGGTACGAGTCCGGGGACCACGTGGCCGTGTACCCAGCCAACGACTCCTCTCTGGTGAACCAGATTGGTGAGATCCTGGGCACGGATCTGGACACTGTCATGTCCCTAAACAACTTGGATGGTGAGTATGGATGACCCCTGAGGGTCAGCAGTTCTCTTTCAGCTGTGGCCTCTGTCCTTCCCACCAGAGCAGGATCCAGATCACCCTCGGGTCCTGTGGGGCACCTCCAGGCAGATGGAACTGGCCACTTCATACTGCTGTGCTGTTTTAGGAATGCACAGAGCCTGTTTGCTGAGAGCAGCTGAAGTGGGTCAGTTGTGAAATGTTTTGTGTGCCCATTCAACAACAAATTATGTAACAGCACGCTCCTAATTACAGAACATCAGCCCACCAGAGCATCCCTCAGCCGCAGCAGCCCCGGAGCTCCACAGGGCTCTCAGTGTGTGCGATGTTCTTGTTCAGTCCTGGGAGGAGGCACAGGCTTGGAGACTGAACTGCCAGGAGGGAGCACTTGTGCTGATACAAAGAGCTCTTCCTGGGCAGCGTTCCCAGCAGAGCCAGCCTCTGGCTGGAAGGAGATGGCAGCTGCTGCCCATTGCACTCCTGGAGCAGCACAGCCAGACCTGAAGCATCAGATGTGCTGGCCCACAAGCCTGAGAGAGCTCCTGGTTTCAAGAGGGGAAGTGGCTCTAATGCACTGCTGGAGCCTGTAGCCCCCTGTGCAGTGTCCCAGGTTGTCCAGCCTCACACTGTCATTCCTGTCCCTTATGGGCCTCTCAATTTGCTGAATGGCTCCAGCCTTGACTGCTGGTGCTGACCTTGCCCAAGGGGACTCTGAGCACAGCTATCTGTGTCTAAATGAGCCTAAGGACACTTTAGAGGCCAGGTCTGATAGAGGTGTAAGTGTGTGAGGCCAAATTAGCCACAGAGGGGAGCCCCCCTGCTTGGTCTGGGGGTTTGCTGGACATCTTAGGGCAGAGAGCCCCGTTGGGGTAATATTTTTTTGCTTCTAAACTGTCAGGCAGCATCTGTGAAATACAGAATGGGCTACTGGGAGAGGGAGCTGCCAGCACAGGGAGATGCTTCAGTATGGAACTGGGGCTTTGGCCTACAGGCTGATCAGGCTGCTCTCTCCTTCCTGGAGCCTTGCTCTGTCTCCAGCCCTCACACACCGTGTGTAGCTGCCGGCACTAAATCTCTTTTTGGCGTAACAGCACGTAGTTGCTGATTTTCAGTTTTTCTTTCCCCCCCTCTTCTCCAGAGGAATCCAACAAGAAGCATCCCTTCCCCTGCCCCACGTCCTACCGAACAGCCCTGACGTACTACCTGGACATCACCAACCCTCCGCGCACCAACGTGCTGTACGAGCTGGCCCAGTACGCCACGGACACGGGGGAGCAGGAGCGCCTCCGGAAAATGGCCTCGTCCGCTGCCGAGGGGAAGGTGGGAGCGCTGGCCTTCCCGGCAGCGCTGCTGGGCCCGGCTGGGTGCTGGGGGATCCCCAAAAGGGCCGTGCGGAGAGCCCGGGGGGGCGTTGGCCAGCCACGAAGGGAAGGGGTCACGCGTTGTGCCCTCCTTGCCCGCAGGCCCTGTACCTCAGCTGGGTGGTGGAGGCCCGCAGGAACATCCTGGCCATCCTGCAGGACATGCCCTCGCTGCGGCCCCCCGTCGACCACCTGTGCGAGCTCCTGCCCCGCCTGCAGGCCCGCTACTACTCCATCGCCTCCTCCTCCAAGGTGAGCGTGCTTCCAGTGGGGAAGGAGGCTGGGGAGGGACCGCTTCAACTGCAGCTCCACAGCACCACAGTCCTTGGCTGGGGACTGGACATGGGGAGCTTGTCCTGGTGATAATTTCCATCAGAGAGGCAGCTTTAGTTATCTCCATGCATGGAGTTATCCCAGCTCCCACAGGGTCTGCAGAGGGTCTCACACCGCAGCCAGCTGCGTCCCAATACCACCCACACTCCCTCGGGCCCTGCTCCTCTTCACCCATCAGCCTGGCTGTTAGGACTTGGAAGAAGGTGGAATTTTAGGGGCTGGTCAAAATTCACTCATTTCTTTGTGCCTGAAGCCCTGAAGTGGCTTGAAATACCCAGGGAAGCTCCGTGGTCCCGTGATGAGTCAGGCACAAGACAGAAGGGAGGAATAGCTGTCCCAGTGTTAAAAATAGGTTAAACTTCTCCTCATTCCTGAGCACTGAGGGGGAGCCGTGGGGACTGAGGTGTGGGGTTGCCAGGGCTCCCTCTCTGCATGGTGCCAAAATGCCTTCCCTGCAGGTTCATCCCAATTCCATCCACATCTGTGCCGTGACGGTGGAGTACGAGACCAAGACGGGCCGCCTGAACAAAGGGGTGGCCACCAACTGGCTCAAGAACAAGGTGCCTGACCAGAACGGGAGCAGCTCCCTGGTGCCCATGTACGTGCGGAAGTCGCAGTTCCGGCTGCCCTTCAAGCCCAGCACCCCCGTGATCATGATCGGGCCGGGCACTGGCGTCGCCCCCTTCATCGGCTTCATCCAGGAGCGGGCCTGGCTGAAGCAGCAAGGTGAGTGCCCAGCAACCTCCTTGGGGCTGGAGCTCCTGCAGGACGGGGTTCTGCGGGGCCAGTCGGTACCCCTGGGGTGCAGCTTGTGCTGCTCACGTTGCTGGTGGGTCCAGCAAAAAGCAGAGGAGGTGGGGCAGGGTGAATAGTAGCCAAGCCTTGCCCAGCGCGAGGATGCTTTGTCCTTCTCTTGGGCCATGGAGGATGTTTGGGGGGTGGATTAGGCCTGAGGCAGTTCTCTGACCTCTGCCACCGCATCTCCAAATAACCACAATCACGTCACTTACACTGATTTCTGAAGCCTGTGGCCACTTCTGGGAATCAGTCTCAAGCTTCCCCATATAACCAGAAGCAGTTGTGCAGCTCTGCCTCCCCTGGGGGTTGGCAGGACCGGGGATGCAGAGAGGACAGGATTGAGACTGCTGGGATTGGCAGAACGAGGGGAGGGTGGGGAGGGGGACAGGGTTGTGGGCTGCCCGGGGCCAGCTGATGGGGGCTGTGTGACCCTGCAGGCAAAGAGGTGGGCGAGACGGTGCTTTACTACGGCTGCCGGCGCGAGCGGGAGGACTACGTGTACCGGGAGGAGCTGGCCCGCTTCCAGAAGGAGGGAGTCCTCACCCAGCTCAACGTGGCCTTCTCCAGGGACCAGGCTGAGAAGGTACTGCTCTAGTCCCCCCACCAACACCCAGCTGTGGCCTTGGTGCTGGAGACTCCCAGCCTGGATGGCCCATGGCAGGCAGGAGCACCCAACACCCTTCCACTGTCTCCGGAGCCGTGAGCGTGGCCTTGGCTTCCCCTCATCGCCCCAGCCTGTGGTCGGGGGGGGCTCTGCTCCTCTCACCTCATTCCCACCTTGTTTCCTGCCAGGTTTATGTCCAGCACTTACTGAAGAAGAACAAGGAACACGTCTGGAAGCTGGTTAATGAGGGGATGGCTCATATCTACGTGTGTGGGTAGGTCTGGTGGCCGGGAAGGGACTTTGGGAAAACGTACCTACTCTCAGGAAAAGTAGTGTGGCTTCGTTTCCCCAGCTGTGCATTACAAGCCCTGGAGGGGTTAAGCTGTCTGGATTCCAGGGGAGGGCAAAGGGCCAGGCAGGTGGGCTGGGGTGAACCCTCTGTGTTTATGTGGGGAGGTGACAGGGCTCTGTGACTCGGTGTCACACGGTCTCACTCACGATCCCTTTGTTCGCAGCGATGCCCGAAACATGGCCCGGGACGTGCAGAACACCTTCTACGAGATCGTGTCCGAGTTCGGGAACATGAGCCAGCCCCAGGCCGTGGACTATGTAAAGAAACTGATGACGAAGGGCCGCTACTCTCTGGATGTCTGGAGCTAAAAGCGGGGCTGGCGGGGCCGGGGAGAGAACGGCTCCCCAGGCGTGGGCCCACGGGAGGTGCCAAGTGCCTGCTCGCCCACGGCTGCTGTGGGTGACGGTGTCACCCCACCCCACAGCTTACCCCGGTGTCGCTCCCAACCCCTCCTGGGCCACAGCAGCCCCTCGGGGCAGGCTGTGTACCCCGGGGGGTGGAAGGGGTTGAGAGGGGCAGCGGGGTAGCTCAGCTGCTGTCCAGGAGCCGCGGTGGCCCCGGCACCCCAAGGCGCACCTCGTTGGCACCAGCGTTTGCCTTGAGGTCAGGGACACAGCTGATGTGGGGCACAAGGGATGGACGCTGCCACGAAGCTCTGGGGTCCTTCTCTGAGCACGAGGTGTTGCCTTATCCCCGGGGCTGGGGCCCACCCTGGCCTGCTGGCACGGCAGAGGGGTGGAGGGGCCGGCAGACCCTGCACTCCCAGTGGGTGAGAGGGCCCCGCCTGGGCATCGATCTGTCCTCACCTCCCTCGTGCCCTGCTTGTCCAGCTCTAGGATGTGGGGCTGGCAGCTGGCTCTGGGCACAGAGCTGTCCTGTGCCCCCCAGACCTCACCACCCCCCTGCTCCTTTCCTGATGTCCACCTTTGCTCCAGCACACAGGGGGAAGGGGGTGGCTCCTCTCCCCTGGGGAACAGACCCGGTTTTGGGAGGAGGGGTCTCAGTCCGTAGGGCCCGGCTTGCTCCCCAGGGTCCGGCAGCTCCCCTGAGCCCAGCCCCTCCCTCACACTGTGTATGGTCATTTTTTAAATACTGTTTTTATTTTAACATCTTTGTGATTTAAGCATGAGGGGGGAAAAAAAAGAAAAAAAAAAAAAAACACAACCTTTCAGGCTGTCCAATGATTGTAAATTATTTAAATACATTTGCCCTTGGAATAAAAATACTGCGTCTGTAGTTTGCTTCCTGCCCTCTCTCTGCTCAGCCAGAGGGCAGAGGGAGGCAGGAGCATTGAATAACTGGGAGGAAGCCTGGGGACTGGGTGGCAGCTCTGGGTTTAGGCTGAGTGCTGGGACCGGGTTGGAGGGAGGATGGCAGCTCTGGACTGGGGTGCTGCTGTGCCAAACCTGCGCTTTGGTTCTTCTGGAGCTCCTGGGGGTGGTACAGGGTGTCTCTTCCCGGAGCTGCAGGGACACTGGATCCTGCTGGGCTCCTTGCATGGACAAAGCTCTGGCCCCAGCCTGTGCACAGGGCTGGGCAGGCCAGGGCTGCCATGGAAGGGAACTCACAGCACTGCCCACTTACCCTGTGCCAGTGGTGGGGGGCACAGGGAGATGGGTTTTCATAGAATCATGGAATCATTTAGGTTGGAAAAGCCGTCTAAGACTGTTGAGAGCAACCCTTAACCCAGCACTGCCAAGCCCACTGCTAACCCACGTCCCCAAGTGTCACATCTACATGGCTTTAAAATCCTCCAGGGATGGTGATTCCACTGCCCTGCACAGCCTCTGCCAGGGCTGGACAACCCTTGGGGTGAAGGCATTTTTCCCTAATATCCAATCTAAACCTGCCCTGGCACAACTTGAGGCTGTTTTTCCTCTTGTCCTATTGCACGTTTCACAGGAGAGACAGACCCCCCCCCACCTCCAGCCTCCTGTCAGGGAGGTTGTGTCAGGACCCACTTCCCGAGGAGCCAAAACCACAGAGCATGGAAACTGTTCCCAGACCACCCCGGTGACCCGGGGCAGCGCCTTCCCTTTATTTTTACATCTGCACCCTCCAGAGATGCCAGCCCAGGGTGCTGTTTGTGCAGCTCCAGCGTGAAGCCTGGCCCAGGCTCCCGGTGCTCCCACCCCTCCCGCGCCCCAGGCTCCCCCTTCCCTGTGGATTGAAGGTGAGGGAGGAACTGGAATAGGCACACCCTGGAATCCAGGACTTGTGCACAGCCCCCCAGCTGCCCCTGAAGGGCCTCTGCCTTCAACACACAGGGGCTGCAGGGCCGGGGGGGAAAGGGGGAGCCTCGACCACGGCAGGAGCTGTGTGAGGCAGCTGTCAGCCTTGTCCCAGTGGGATGGGGAGCACCAGCAGCCAGAGAACGGCCCAGTAAATGGGAGTGGCTGTCACAGGGTGCTCCTGGCTCCGGGTGAGTGGCTCGGGCACGGATCCAGCACCACAGTGAACACACGGACTGTCCAGGAGCAGGGCCCAAGCTCTGTCCCACACCCAGGCTTCCAAGGCATGGGATGAGACACCAGAGTCCGGACGGAATCGAGGAGATGTGGATGGGGGATGGAGGCAGTGGGGAGAAACAGTCCTGGCACCCACACTGCCCCCCTTCAATTCTCCTTCGCGTCTTTGTTCTTGTTCTGAAACTTCTGGTGGACAACGCGGAGGGTGGTGAAGAAGTTCCCCAGGAAGAGGATGAAGAAGGGGAGGCCGCACATGAGGACCTGTGGGAGGCACAAGTCAGCAGGAGGGACCTGCCTGGGGCATCCCCCTTCCCAGGGCAGCCCCCCCGGGAGCCCCCTTACCTGCCACTCCTTGCATTCCGGGTGCTGGAGCATGCGGAAGAGGGTGATGGCGTTGTAGAGCTGCCAGAACTGCAGGAGAGAGGAGATTGAGGGGGGGGCTCTGCTCTCAGAGGCTCCATCCCATGCTGACACTCATCCAGCTGCTTCCTTTGGGCACAAACCCCACACTGACCTCATGTGAGGGCAGTAAAACCCCATCCAGGCTCGGGGGCAGAGGGCTCATCTCCAGAGGACCCTAGCTGGGACATCCCCTCCCCTTTTGTGCCACCTGGAGCCTAAGGGCCATGAGGAAGCCTCAGAGCAGCCTTTGCCCATCAGCCTCTGACCCCCAAGGAAGGGCTTGATCTGCAGCAGCAGCAGCTTGGAAGGGCTTTGGAAAGGATTTGGAAGGCTTCTCACCACAGCCCCTCTGCTCTATTCTGCACTTGGCAGAACTGCCCCAGGTCCTCCCCATCTCATTGCTCCAGCTGTGGAGGCGGTAGGTGCTTTGGAGGAAAAGGCTCAGCGTTTGTTGGAAGCATTTCCCTGCCCCTGGCATCCCATAGCACGTGGCTGCAGCAGCCTGTGGGGACTGTGGGATGCCCAAGCTGCTGACCCCACAGCTGGGACTGCAGCACGACCTGCTCCCACCTGAGGCTGTGGCCTCTTGCAGGAATCAGCGCAGACTCACCTGCCCAAAGAAGAGGAAGGGAAGCAGGAACGTGAGGCCTCTCCACATCCAGGACTGGAAACCCTCTGCAGAGGATGAAGGTTTGTGTGAGGACCCGGAACAGGCTGGCGGGGAGCAGATGGAGCCCAGCGCCTCTGGACGCGGGCAGGGAGGCTCAGTGCCCACTCCATGCCTGGCTGAGAAGGGCCTGCCATGCCAACCTCCCCATGGGCACCTGTACTCGCAGGGGGATGGCAGCAGGGACTCCTAATACAGCAGAAGAAGCTGCTCCAGGGGAGCTGCCCTCACCCATGCTGGAGCCCCTCAGCCCAGCCCATGGTGTCACAAGGGCCCGGGAGGTGACAGCCCACAGTACATGGGGTGTTGGAGGGATTATTTCACGTCTGAAAGAGCTTCCTGGGAAAAGGTGGGATGCCAGGAGCCACATCCACTGCCACCTTGCATCCTGAGGGAGTCAGCTGTGGGCTGGTGGTCCCAGGAGAGCAGGAGGAGGGGGGGCACCCAGCCTGTGGGGTGCTGCTGCCCTATGGGAGACGCTGCTCCCAGAGCTTTGGCTTTACTTGTAGCTTTTACTGTTTCTGCCACTGACAAACCGCAGCCAAACTGACCTCAGACCAAACTGCCACCGTCACCTTTAACAGAACCCACAGCTCCCAGTTAGCTGAGGCTGGGCTGGAGCTGGGAGGGGGGCTTGGGCAGCCACGGGCCCTGCAGCAGTGGTAGGTCCAGCTGGACTGGGGCAACCAGGAAGGGGAAATCCCGACTTACCCACGGTCAGATCCATGTTGTGCCTCTCGCCCAGCGCTCGCAGGCGGTACAGGCACCCGCTCTGGTAGTAATACTGCAGAAACTGCACAAAGCCTGCAAGGAGAGCAGGGCTGCAGTCAGCAGGGGCCCAGGGATTAACTCCTGGCCCCAGCTCCACGATGACTCTGCCCACAAAGGCCACCCCAGCGCCATGGAGGTGAGCGCAGGACAGAGCCCGAAGGAAAACGCAGGTGAGCCGAGAGCCGTGAGCAGCTGCAGCCAGGTCTGCACGTGCTGCAGAGCCCCACTGGCACACTCAGCACCCCAGGCCAACCACAGCACTTACTCTGGTACATGGAGAAGGAGAGAAACTGGTTCCTGAACATCTGGTACATGAGCCCATCCGGCCTGTGGAGAAACGGTGCTGGCTGGGGGACACGGGGCTGGGAGGGGACAGACAGCCCTGCCTGCCCCACAGCCTCTATGGCTTCAGGTCAGGGCAGCAAAGGCCCCAGTGCCAGAGCTGCCCACAGCCCCCCATGGGACGGGGGGACACACACTTACCATGTCAGCATGACACCTGAGAGGAAGGTGGAGATGTAGTGATGCAAAACCCACCAGCCTTTGATTCTGGAAGGCAGACACAGAGAAGGGGCGTCAGGTCTTGAATGTGAATCCCAACCCAAAGGCGCACCAGTGGAGTGGAGCAGCCCATCCCCAGCCACCTGACAGTTCCCAGGGCAAGGTGAGGAGCGGGGCTGGTTGTGAAACATCCCTGCTCGGAGCAGGACCCAGCGCCTCCGGTCTGGGCAGCACCGGGAGCCGGGGCCCTTCCAGCCGCCGCTCCACCTTCCCACGCCGCCTCCGCACGGGGAGTTCCTCCTGCCCCGCTCCTACAGCTCGTAACAGAGCTTGCTACACGCCCTGAGTAGGAGGGAGCTGCTCCCTTGGGAAGCTCGGAGCTGCTCGACGGGCCCCAACTTCCCAGCTTTGCAGAGAAGGACCAACTCGCTGCACCCCCTCCCCGAGCCCCAGGACTCACTTGGATCCGTTGTTGATCAGGATGCTCTCCCGGATGGTGAGGGTGCAGTAGTACCACACCAGGAGGAAGTTAAAGACGGCATCTGTCACCCTGGTGTCACACAAAGGAGAGTGTAAAGGGGTGTGTTGGGGGCACTGGCACTGCTGTGGGACACCCACCCCCCCACGGGCAGGGACCTGCTTGCCCCCCACCCACCACGGCCACAGCAGGACTGCAGCAGCCACAAAGGCCACCCCACCTCCAGGGCAGTGTCCAGATCCTTTATGAGGATCTCCTGTTCAGCTCTGGACCTTGCAGGATGGGAGAGCAGGACACAGGGACCCTGGGAGGAGATCTCTGCCCAGGATCCAAGCCCGACTCACCGGGAGTTGAAGAGGAACCGACAGGAGGAGGACACAATGAGTAGGATGATGGTGAGGTAGAGCTTGAACTTCTCGTATTCATCTTTGTAAGCAAACCTGCAGGGAAGCACAAGGACTTGGAGCAAAGTGGCTGCTGGAATGCTGTGTCCTCCCATCCTACCCAGCCGGACAAAAGTGATGTTCCTTTGGGAACCTCTGGGACGCACTTGGGAAAAACCTTGCCTTGGGGGTATTTCGGAGAGGAGAACACACCAGGCTGCTTCCACACAGGTGGGACATCTTTAGGCACTCGAAACCACCCCAACCCATCTGGTGGCCCAGACTGTGGGGAAGCTGGGCAGACTGGAGTCTGCACAGGTCTCCAAGAGGAGGATTGGGAAGCAGAAGGAGAGGGACACAGGCTCCTGGTTGGGCATCTCTGGCATGGGGAAGGCTCCCCTGGGCCAAAACTGATCATTGGTGTTTTCCCAAGGGAAAAGGAGGGGGCTATCCGTGTCTTTCCAGGAAGTGCCTAACACAGCAGAAACCCAGACACGGCTTTGGTGGAGGATCCCTTTTAGCTTGTCAGAGCAAATGGTCCATCCCAGCCCAGTGGCAGGAGCTTGAGGCGGGGTCAAGGATTTGGCTGATTCTGTGAAAGGATGCAGAAAACAGCCCAGGAAGGGAATCTACACGAGGTGGGCCAGGCCAGCCCAGTGTCTGCCCGGGAGGAGCTGCTGTTCCTGGTGCCCAGGGGATCCCGAGCCAGGCAAAGCAGAGGTGGCAGCGAGGAGGGAGCCGTACTTGGCCTGTTTGCTGAGCAGTGTGACGTTCACGTTCCCGAGCACCAGACTCAGGTACAACCTGGGGAGAGAGCAGAGGTGTTAGGATGGGGACCTGCCTGTGGAGCTGTCCCCTCTCGTGCCACTGCTGGGGCCAGCGATGAGCTCCCAGCTGATTTCCCCTTGGAGCTGCCAGGCACAAACGCTCTGGCATCCCCTCCCCAGGGCAGGGGGACAGGTGGCCGAGCACACGCCCCACCTCCCACGGGCACTGGGGTGTTCACCTGGGCTTCCCCCCACACACAACCACTGTCCAAGGGTGGATGAAGGCCCTGAGCAGGCAGAGGAGTGCGGGGAGGAAGAGGGCAGTGCTGCAGAGGCTCAGTCTGGCTCCTGCCCACGTGTCCTCTGGGGAGCCCAAGTGGAGCAGCAGAGCTGTGACACCCCCAGGTGCAGGGTGACAGCAGCCTTACAGCCACGGGCACGTGGAGGGTGGACCTGGTGTTTAACCCAGAGCTGAGGTTCCTCTTACCCGTTCTTCTTTGGCAGATAGGCCTCCATCTCAAAGAAAACGTTCTGCCTTTCTTTAATCAGGTTCTCGGCCTCTTGGATGGAAGATTCCTGCTCGGGACTCGCGTGGGCTTTGCATCTGGGGAGGAAACACAGGCACTGGCACCAGGAGAGCCTCTGCAACGTGATCAGCACGTGCTGGCACTCCACAGGTGACTGACTCGGGCAAGGACACCCCAAGGACAGCAAAGGCAGATGGGAGGCAAGTCCATAACTCTGTCAGGCTTGGATGTTGCCCAAGAGAAGGAAGCAGGAATGGGAGTGAGGCGAGGCCAGAGGGGCCCCTCACCCTCGAGGAAGGACGGGGAGAGTTTGGTGCAGGAGTGGGGCAGTTCATGGTACCTGCAAAGCCCTTGCAAGCTCTGAACTGCAAACGGGGCACAAATTGGGGCACTGGGAAGGGAGGCTGGGCAAGATCTGCCTCTCCCAGCACTTTGCCATGAGCGAGGCTGAAGAGAGGTTTGTATTTCAGACATGAGGCAAGAGCCCCGTCCTTGCCTCTCTCCCCTCCTGTGCTGTCACAGGACACCGACTCACTTTTTGAGGGAGACCGAGAGCTCCTTCAGCCGCTTCTTCTGCCGTGCGATGGAGCTGGAGATCCCGTCCTGGAGCTTGGTTAGCTCCTCGAGTTTCTGCTTGTACAGCTTGTGGTTATCCTGGGAAGGAGAGACCGGCAAGCGTTAGACCTGCCTGCCCAGACATCCCTGTCCTTGGGCCCTCCATGGGGGCACTGCTGATGCTTCTGCTAAAAAATGTCCTTAACTTCACCTGCACAGCAGCTGGGTGAGAGGAGGGGTGGCTGCAGAGGACCAGGTGTGTTTGGGGACTGCCTGCAGCCAGCCCTGCTTCCATGGGGATGCCCATCCCCAATCCCAAGGAAGGTATCTACAGGCGCAGGCACATCCACAGGACGCAGCCTGGTCCTGCCCTTGCACATCCCTGGTGTCCAGCCCCCCGCAGCTGTGGGCTGTGAAAGTCCAGCCAGCAACGTGGTGATGCTCCCATGGTTGGGAGACCACTGACTGTGCACAGAGGATAGGAAAGACTTGTAAAGAAACGCTGTTTGAGCCAGGGCTGTAACTGAGGGCCGTGGTCACCCGGAGCGGTGGCTTTGAGTGCTGGGATGGGCTAAGTGACTCTCTCTGCCTCCAGGTTTGTGCAGCACCTGCTGCTGCCACGACTTGTGGCTCTGGGCACCCCCGGGAAGCAGGAAGGAGCCTGTCAATGAGCTGGACAAAGAGGACAGACTCACAGCAGGGCTGCAGCCAAGTGCCTGGTAACCCAACCGCACCTGGGAAAGGCTGGATGCCACTCTCCACTATATTTAGCAAGGAAAGGAGTGCACATGCTGGATGAATGCTGTTGCCTGTCCAGGTCAGCTGGAAAACAGCCTCACCTCGCCCACAGCAGCCTGAACGCCACTTCCACCAGGGAATTACACGCTGCTCGCAACAACCCTTGGACTAGACCTTGGCACGCAAGTTTTAGCTCTTATCGAGCACTTGATCAGCAGATTTAAAAGTTGTTCCCAAAGGAGAAAGGTGAAACTGAGAGCAGAGGAGGGAAACCTTCTCCCTCTGGTGACGAGCAGTAGCAGATCTGGATCCCAGACAGCCCCAGCTCCCCAGCAGTGATTTACGTCCCTGATCTCTCCCAGGGCATTCCCTGTTCAACCATCAAGCTTTCCTGCTCCCATCTGGAGCCACCTCCTCCTCTTGCTCTGGAGTTAACTGTGAGCAAGTGGCTTTTGTGACAAGTCCTTTAGCTGCGTCAGCATCCCAGCACCAGGCTCGGAGACAGCCTGGCTCAGGAGCCACCCCGGGAGGAGGTTTCCAGTGGGAAGGGCCAGTGCTGTGTAGCTGCACTCGGGGTTCTAAGTGGGCAACCCGGGACATCCACGCAACCCCTGTGGAGCAAGAGGAGGTTTCTCAAAGCCTCCCTTGCCCCAGATCTGGGCACAGCAGCGACGTGCCCGCAACAACATCCGCTTCGCCCCGCTCCCGGGGGGGAAGGAGGGGGAAAGGGAACTGGTGCAGCTGCAGCTGAGTGACCTGAGCAGCAGCAGGGGATGGGGTTAGTCAACCTTTCCCTTGGCTGACCCTGTCTGAGCTGAACCCTGCCCACTCCTTCCCCCGGCAGCCCGCGCCCTGGGGATTACGCAAAGCAGGTGGAAGCACCTCTGATACCTGTCAGCTGCCTGGCACGGAGCCCCTGGTGGGCGGCAGGGCACGGGAGGGAGGGGGACGGGGTACGGAGGGTCGGGACAAGGAGCCTGGCCGCGGTGTGCCCGGATTCCCGGTGATCCCGGCCAGCGGGGCAGTTTGGCTCCCGTCCGGCCCGAGTGGTGCTGACAGGGGCGATAAGGAGCGATAAGGAGCGTGAAACGGCATCTGCGCACCCCGTCCGGCCGTGCCACGCCAGCTCCCAGCCCCCGGACACCGCGGGGTCTGGGCTCTCCACGCCAGCTCCCAGCCCCTGGACACCGCGGGGNACAGGGGCGATAAGGAGCGATAAGGAGCGTGAAACGGCATCTGCGCACCCCGTCCGGCCGTGCCACGCCAGCTCCCAGCCCCCGGACACCGCGGGGTCTGGGCTCTCCACGCCAGCTCCCAGCCCCTGGACACCGGGGGGTCTGGGCTCTCCACGCCAGCTCCGCGCCGGGCCGGGGGCTCAGACGGGCGGACCCCGGACCTCGGCAAGCGCCGTGCCCGGCACAGCCTGGCACCTCCGCCCCGCTCCCA
>VXAY01004701.1:502471-529579 GCA_013399855.1 Oxyruncus cristatus | reverse complement strand
GCTCAGACGGGCGGACCCCGGACCTCGGCAAGCGCCGTGCCCGGCACGGCCTGGCCCCTCCGCCCCGCTCCCAGCCGCTCTGCCGGGGGCACAGGGCTGGGACACAAGGAAAAGGAGAAAAGCGCCCGCGCCCCAGGAGGGAGCCGCCCGCTGCCCGCGGGACCCGTTGGAGATGCTGCGGGGGGCGCCCGCGGGGGATCCCCCAGGGCGCCGTGCCGGTCACCGCGGGGTGCCGGGGCGGCCCCCGAGCCCCCCGGGCGGGGGTGCGGCGGTACCTGGATGCGCTGGAAGCCGTCCTNCGGCGATGGCGGAGCCCGGCCCGGCCCGCGGCCACCGCGCCGCTGCCCCGCCCCCTTCCGGACACGCCCACTGGGGGCGTGGCCAGGCGGGGGGCGGGGCCAGGCCACCCTGTAATTCCCATGGGACGCACTTTTCCTTTCCCAGGAATGTTTCTACTGGGTAGGAGTAGTACTCTGATGTGGAGGTGCCGTGTATTTAAAGCAGTTCGCGTTTTGAACAATTTAGAAGTCGAAAGCCTCGCTGTTTTTTTGCCTTAGTATTTAGGGTGCTTTAATGAAAGCAATTGAATGGACCCGACCGTTGTAAATGGCAAACACAGTGCTAGGAAAGTGTTTCCTGGAATGTTTTTATTTTGGGATGTCAATGAGCGGAATTCACAGTGAGGTAAGAGAGAGGGCGGCACTGAGTTTAGCTTCTGTGTAGCAGGATTGAGGTTTCAAAACTACCAGCTGTGCCAAGAAGTTTGGTTGTTGGGTTAGAAGGTGGCAAGTGGATAGGGTGGTCTTCTCAACAATTCAACCAGTGAGTCTGTGGGTAGCTAAGAAGGCACTCGCAGGCTGCAGGGACTTCTGTATCAGGGAAATTCTGTTGTCACCTCTTCTGGCCACAGTCAGACTCTAAATCTGTCATTCCATGCTGTGAATAAGGAACCTTTTCAGAGATAACTCTACCATGGTTATAATCTCGTCTGCTTACAAAGGAGACAAACAGCCTGTAATAGGTCTCATCCTGCAGCACTTGCATTCCCCAAACTGCCACACCTTCTACAGCACAGGTGAGTTCTTCAGGAGGCTCCAGAAGTTGACCCAAAGTAACGTGGAGCTAAAGAGGAAAGCCTTTCCACTGAGGTGTTTTTTCAAACAGCATTCAAGTAGTTTTCTTGGTGGTGTGGAAGGGAGTGCCTTTCCCTGCAGGGTGTTCCCTGTCAGTAGTTTGGCTCAGAGATGTCTGTGATGTTGGACCCATACATTTGGCTCTCCCAGGCCGAGAGCTGTTCCACGAAGCCCCGGTGGGGTCTCATGCTCGGTTTGCACTTCAGGAGGTAATCCCAAGCTCCCTGCAAGCAGAAGAAAAGGAAAGAAGTGTTAGGGATTGAACTGAAAGTTATGAAACAGCTACACTTGTAGACAACACGGCTTTGTATTTGCTCCCTGCGCTGGACAGCAAGAACCTGCAGGTAAGACTTTGTCTGTCAAAGCAGGACAGGCTGGATCCAGATGTGGACTTCAGAGAAGCCTGTCCTGTTCCTACTCTGCTCTCCTGGGCAGCTCAGGCTGCTTTCATTACCTGGCTGGCATCCTCCATTATTTTATTTCACACCAATGGAGAAATACATTTTGGATTTTCTACCCTAAAATGCTGTTCCTTCCACAGATGATGAATAAAGCAGTGAAGTGTCAGCTATTCACAGGTAAGCAGCAAAGGTTATCAAGGTTTTGGGTTGGTGTGACCTGATGTGGCAGAGCAGCTATGACCCTGCAGTTATCCCACTGCACTAATTACAGCCATCTTAACTATTTATTAGTTCCGAGTAATCACCTAGGGACTCTGACACGCGCAGGGCAGATCCACCAGCATTGCTGTGCATTACTTCAGCTGCATCCCTGTGTATTCCCAGCAGTGACCATCTTCCTGCTTGTAAAAGAGCTTGCCCCCTGCACTTGGAGGGTTGCTTAAGTGTAATGAGACCAAAGGTCAGCAGATAGTGCTGCATTGGTTTGTTTTTCTAATCTTGGTGATTCTGCACACTCTGAGGCTGATCTTCCAATATTTACTCTTCTGGGATCACAGTGTGGGTGTCTCCAGTTCCCCTGGACTCAACAGATCTACCCACATGTTGATTACTAACAGGATAAGGGGCCACACATCCCAAATCTGCCTTGCTTTTGGAAGCTTTCAAAGATCTTTGCCTGGATTGGCTGGAGAATCACACGGGAATCTGTTGCACTGCTTTTGTCTGCAAGAAACAAACTTGCCTGCCAGGGTAATCCCCCCAGGAAAGCTTTGCCCAGCCAACAGCGGGCAAGCACTGCCCTGTCAACCTTTTCTTCTTTTTTTTTTTTGTGGCACTTAGTAAAATGCTGAGACCAACCTGTTGATGCCAACTGAGAGGAATGGCAAGGATCAGCCTTTGACTTTTGCACTGCCACGCAAGCCTGGTCTGAAATTCAGCGTGCAAGTGGCTGGTTATCAGCGTGCAGGAGCAATTACACCCGTGTTAGTGCAGGGACTGAGCCGTGTCTGCAGCCCTGCTGGCAGCCTCAGCCTCTAATTATCCACTGGCACACAGCCACGGAAAGAGATTTCCTCTTACGTTGCAAATGTTTGCACAAAATCAATAAAATCATTGGATACAGGCCCAGCTTAAGTGAAGTTTGGATCAATCTGTTCAAGCTCCCAGAGGAGACTTTCTAAACAAGGATAAGGAGATGCTGTTCAGTTCCCATGGGAACTCACCTGCTCTGTGTCAGCAGGTACCATGAGATGGTGCTTAGGGCAGCACAATGCCCATGTGTTGGATGGAAAGGGAGAAGGGGCACCAGGGGGGAGGCCACCAGGTTTTTGCACAGCCAGGCCATTCCCAGCCATCCTTCATCCATTTCTTACATTATTCAGAGCTATGGAACAGCATGTACTGGCCATCTAACCTGTATATCCCTCCTGGGCGAGTATTATCCCGTTCCAGATTTCTCTACAGCAGTATCTGTGGGAGGGGTTTGCTTCTGGAGAAATAAAATGGGGTTTCAGAAGAGGTCAGTGCCGATGCTGAAGTCAGTGGTAAATCAGAGCCCTGCAAACACTGGATTCTGAACTTGCCTGTAACGCCATGGAATTAAGAGATGGGATTAACTGCAGTAGCTTCTACTCTCTTTCTCAGATCCAGGAGAGAAATACTATATTCTCTAACCACAGCTTTAGTTTTATGGCCCTGCAGTTAAGTGGGGAAATGCAAGGATATCACAGGTGCCAGGATAAGAACTCACAGATCCAAAATCACACTTAAGCCAACTCCTTAATGGTATAAAGAAGGTGCAGTCTCAGAACATATCACCAGTTACATTATCAGGTGGATATTCTGCATGAAATCACAGATAGTGAATGTGTTACTACTACAGTGATGAGGCTTCAGAAAGAGAAATCAAGTGCAGACCCAGCCAGTCTCCGTGGGAACTGTTACAGTGACATACCTTCAGGGAAAGCCGGCAGGAATGCATGAGATAGGCCAGGATGGCTGTGCTGCTCCGGCTTATCCCGAGGCTGGAGAACACCAGCACTGCTCCGCCATCCATCTGAGCATCTGAGTAAAGAAATGCCAATCACGAATTAATGATCTGGGAAATCAAGCTTCCAAAGGTAGAGCCAAACACTAATTCGGTGACAGCTGACAGGCTGAGCGACAGGAGCCCTCAGGAACCCTGACAGCAGCAGATGGGCACTGCCAGCTCCCATTTCTGTAAGCATTTGCCTTTCTGAGAAATCCACTTGGTTAAAACGTGTGGATTTCTGGCTTTGAAGACCAGAATAAGTGACAATAACTAGTCAATGCTTCATTGCACATCATCGTCACCTTTACATCAGGGAACTGAAGAAACGTGGTCTACCATGATCCATCAGCTCTGGTCAGCATCACTCACATCACCCGCTCAAACTCCTCCCAGAAAGGCTTAAAGGTATTGAAATTTCTGATGAACAATAGCCTGACTGTTCTCCATTCAGGCTGGAGCAATCAGCTCCCAAACTGGAGAGGACTGAGACTCCAAATCCCTTCCCTCTCTCCATGGAGATCACCAGCAGGAAGCATGTACATGCCAGCTGGTTTTACGATGTTTTTATGATGGATACTCTGTGGTGAAAATTGCAAAGATCAGCAAACCCATTTGCTACCAAAGGATGCTGTCAGTGGCTCCTAACCACATTAACTCTGCTGCCTGTGCCTAGAAGGTTGCATATTTAATTAATAAGCTTTTAATCCTTTCTCTCTCTCTCTCTCTAGATAGCATGATGTTTTTAGAATATTAGCAACTGAATAAAATTCATAGGGCAAAGCCTTTTACTGCTGCTGAGATGTTCTGTTGGTTATGGAGTTTTTTTCCAAGCGCTGTAACAGCATTTTCTAACTTATTTCTATATAGAGATACTATTTCTGTTCTAAGACCTGAGTAGAAGTTGCCTCACTCCAACATACACCTGGCATGAGAATAACCACACTCCTCTCGGAGCACGTGGAGAGCTTTAGTCTGTGTTCACCCATAACTGTCCCAGTTTGAATAATCTGCTCTCGAGGGCCAAGTAAACAGTTCCACTATCAGGTGAACAGTGTAACACTTCCAGAAAAGCTAAAGCTAATAAACTCTTGAAGTCTGCCTTGGAAACTTCCACAAACTGATGGGAGAAAGAAACTGTCTTCTGAAACACTACCGGGAAAAAAATGTGGGGCACAATGAAAAGCAAGCAAGTGAATTTCAACATTTGGGTGCATGCAAATCATGTAATCCAGTTCAGGACTACAAAACTATATCCTCAAATGTTGTTTCCTTGTTTCTTTGTGTCCAGTTGTCATTTCTGATATTCTACTTGGATGGTAAGGTCTATGGGGACTGGGTGGTCTTTTGCTTCTGAACAACACTCCGCTCAGCAGGGCCCTGGTGTGTGGCAGGTGTTATCTGATAGGGGTGATAAAAGATGACAACAGGGTTTGACA
The DNA here is from genome assembly GCA_013399855.1 of Oxyruncus cristatus. NCBI lineage: Eukaryota > Metazoa > Chordata > Aves > Passeriformes > Cotingidae > Oxyruncus > Oxyruncus cristatus. Next base: position 524,577 of record VXAY01004701.1, on the reverse strand, counting down.
GCATCACAGGATGGAGCTGCAGGAGCCGTGTCTGCAGTGCAGCTGCAGGCACTGAGCTGGAGGCTGTTTTTTCATGCCCTATCTGATGTAATGAGCCAAAGGGAGGTTGATGCCGTCCAACCTGAAAGTCTTCCCAGTCTCTATGGTGGGTTTGCACTGAAAATGTTAAAGATTAGCAGCACCCTGTGGAAAGTTCCCTAATGTGGGTCACACTCAGGTTCAAATAAAGCTGTGGTGGTTGAAGATTTGGGCTGGTAAGAGTCAAAGGGTTGTTGCAAAGGAATAAGAGGGAATCCTATGGAGCTCTGGTGCACGCTTTGCAGCAAAGCCTTTTCAAGTCAGGTGGAAAGCTGCCTATTACCAGAGTGAGGGTGAGCAGGAACATCAGAGTCGGATGCTCTGTAAAATCTCCTCTCTGTCCATCAGGCTGGATAGTGAGGCAGGTCCAGCATCCATCAGGGTGTGGGCTTGCTTGGGAGTGTACTGATCGTGAATGATTACGACCCTGCTGCCTGAGCTTCCTGTTGGAGTGAATTGCTGTCACTCCCATCTAATATCCTCGAGTGAGCAAAGTCTCAGGAATTCCAGATCAGGATCAACTCACCTATGAAATGAGAAATGATGGGAAAGAAAGAAAAAAGGTCTGCTTCGAGTGAATCTGGAACAGATATGTGGAGGGATTCACCACCTTCTGCAAACCTGGAAAGAGAGCACACAGACCACATGGACCAGAGAAGCAGCTTTGACAAGATGTGTTTGTTGGAGGCAAGGTGATAATTTTGTTTGCTGTTACACGTGTAAGTTTTTCATCATCATTCTCATCATCATTAACATTATGATAAGGGATTTGTTATGGTGAGACACCGAGATGTTTGTAACATAGACCCAATTTAATTACTGATTTTCCCCTCCACGTGATATCAGCATCACTGTCTTAACCTACAGCTTCCTTTAGCTGAGACATAAATGCAAACAGATGAACTGAAAGCCAGAGTGCCTTCCCAGCATGTGTGTGTTGGCTGTTTTGTGGACAGAGGCCCCCCCATGTCACTTCATGTGGTTCTCTATGACAGCATCTCCTCCTTCCACAAGCTGGGAGAACTCAACTGGGAGAACTCATAGAGCAAAACATTGGTGAGGAATTTCCAAAATGTGAAAGCTCATCATGCAGAGGGCATGGGAATATTACCCACAGTGCAGAGACCTTCCTCTGGAGCCAAAGGCATGAGAAGTGTCTGCTGGTACACATGTCCTGGGGTGGGTAATTGGATTTGTTGCTTACTTTGTTTGGGTCACCTCCTTGAGAAATGCCACTGGATTTTTCACTGTGTGAAATGGCATTTGCAGCACAACCTGCAGACTGGTCATGGACAGAGTAGGAAGGAAGGAAGACCAGCAACGTGACACATGGGTGATTTAGCTTTTACACTGATGTGTTTGTAAGATTTTGCTCTGAAATCTATTCAGAGAGAGAGCCTTTTCCTGGAGAATGGTAGTATGGTGATAGACTCGAAATGCCAAGGGCTTCTCAGTCCTCCTCTCACCCTGCCCACCCATGCCATGGTTCAGGGCTGCAGGACTGTGTTGCTGCTCTGGGGTAGAGATTGGAAAAATGAGCATGAAATGGCACTGGAATCTGCAGTGAACAACAGAGGTTTCCTTGGAATTTCACAGGCACTGACTCCTCTGTGAACAGACTCTGTGCCACCTCATTTTTTCACATCACAGACACTGGCGAGGGTAAACCTTGAACTGTTTAACTTACAGTGTTCCAGGTTGTTCAGAGACATTGACTAGTGCTTTGATCCTCAGATCTTTCTGAATTTTTTGGTCACAGGCCTGCTTGAAATTGCCCATATATAACTTTAAAGGCAGTATTTCTACAGGGTATGGCTGGAAGTTGTCTAGTTCCTGCCGGAAAGAAACCATAGGCTCAGGTTAGAGAGGGTCTTTGCTGCCATTAGCTTGCTAAGTTCTTAAACAGAAGTCATGTGAAGAATTGAACAAGCACTTAGTCAACAGCCCATGACACAATTTAGTGTAATGATTCATTTAATCACTTGGACTTTCTGTATATTGAAGTCTTTAGTAGATTTACTGAGAATAATTAACAGCATCGCTGCCGTTGTGGCGTGACTTGAAAACAAACCCTGACTAAACAGGAGGTGGAATATACCCTTCCCATTGTCCACAGGGACTGCAGCATAACAGATCCATCTGATGTTCTCCCTGGTTGCTGTTTGCAGGGCTAAATGAAATCATCTGCCACCTGCAGAGCTGCAGGTGCCCCGTAGTGGCACAGCACAAGTCTGCAGCTGCTTCCGGTGCCTGCAGCATGGAGGCTGGGAATGAAAACACACAAGAAGCCTCGACATCCTTAATGGATACTCTGCTGCTCCTGCAGCAGCACAAAGCAGCAGCCTAAACCAACAATGAACAGCTTAAACTGAGAGGCAGGGAGGTACTCTGTGTCCCCGTGAATCCGATGGGGAAAGCTCAGCAATGCGTTGCCCTTCACAGAGCAGCACAAAGTGAATCGATTTTGCCTCCTGTGCTGTAGCATCCCACAGGTCAGCACAGTGTCATGGGCTAGTTCATGTGAACCAGGAGGGAACAAAAGACACATTGCAATGAGATGCTTTCTGCTGACCAGCACCTTCTTAGCCTGCCCTGCCTCAGGTCCTGTCCTAGATGTGAAATAAAGGGTGATTGTTTCTCATGGGCTAAATAGATCACTTTTTGTAGGTGAAACCAAATATTAGGATACGAGTGTTTGAGAGTTTTGTTTCTGGGCCTATTGAAACAATGCACCAGCAGTTGCTTTGTGATCCTTCCTGATGAAAACACATGGAACACAGTGCGTGGTAGGAACTGCACTTCTGTCTGAAAACATTTGCTGTGTACTATCCCAGATAACCACGTGTGAGAGAGGACCCTGCTTCTTTTCATCATGTGCTAGTGTTTGTTCAGTTATCTGTACTCTCCCTAGGCCGGTTTTGAGGTTATCAAGGAAGCATTCCCAGGTTGTTTCCAGGAGCTTTCTTTCACGAAATGGAAGAGGAAAAAGTGTGGCTTCACAAGGATCAGTGGTGAGACTCAGGGCAAGCACAGCAATTCAAATGACATTTAATTCCTTTGCTTGAAATTACTGTGATACTACATTTGCAACACCATTTAACTTGAATTCATCAGCCATCATCAGCTGAATATGAATGCTAACTCTACTTTCAGAATAGTCTCATGTCACCTGAGGCATCCACAGTGTCTTCTGAGTCCCCAGAAAAGGAAAACAAGCCGAAAAATGCCTGTACCCTCCCTTCAGGACGAGCACGTGGTGGCGGGTGAACTCCTGGAAGTTTCTGGCGTGTAGGAATGCAGCTCCTTCCTCAGTATCTAAGGAGACCAAAAAGCTGTTTGCCAGGGCAGGTTCAGTGTCTCCATCATCTGCCTCCCCAACACCCTCAGCAATTCCCATTTCATTTCATTTAATGCTCTGTAGGAAACCTTGCTAAAAGCTCAGCTTATTCTGTACCTGTGTGCTGCTTTCACCTCTTGTCCTGATCTTTTATTCCTCTCCTTGATTCTTCTGTAGGTCTAGAGAAAGGTGTTTGGTTTTTTATTTTCTCTCCCCTGTTTTCTTTGGCAAATGCTTGTAATAAGTTTCCCACAAGAGGGAAGTATTATTAATTTAAATCTACTAATCATAGTTTTACAGAGGCCCTTTTCTTTAGTTTGCTTTAGACAAAGGGGGAAAGAAGGAAGTGTCTTAAATCCTTCTCAAGTGTTTTAAACACTCTCCTCAATGAAGTAAATTACGTGAGATGGCTGCTCCTCCTCCCAAGGGATCCATCCTGCTTCCCTCTAGCTATGTCTGCTTTAGAAATAGATCAGCACTATAGAAACCCACTTCTGCTTCTTCACACCTTCCCTTTAATGCCTCAGCATTTGGGAACATCCTTGCTTTTTTCATTCCCCTTACACACCCACCTTTTTTTTATTTTGTAAAGTGATGTAAGTCTTTGCTAAAATTATTGTGGACTTTGTAAAGCTCATAAGAGTCAAAGAAACATACGGAAGTTCTGCACAGAGCAGAACTCCCTGCCGAAGGATGCGTGAAAGCTAAACAGTTCCATGGTTCAAGGAGGGCTGAACAATGACATGGAAAGGTTTGCAGCTCTTCACACTTCTCGGTGAACTCCATCAAATCATCATCCCCATTGAAAGTAAGTCTTTTTAAGTATCACGATGTGAAAGCCTTTTCTAGCCCTCAGAGAAGGAAGTACTCACTCTGGGAATGCTCGGGACTTGAGCCACCGTTTCCAGTCTCTGAAGCAGCACTGTTCCCTAAAAGGCAATTGTTGGACAAGCCCAATCTCAGGGAAATGGAGGTGGCGGGTGGGGAAAAGAACCCATTCCTCACACGCAACAGGGAGCTTCAGGGGATCATCCACAGATGGAAATCAGGCCTGCCAGGATGCTTTGAAATAAAATCTGGGTTTTTGAAGCCTAAGAACGTGCACAACACAGTGAAAAAACAGAGGTGTAGAAGGGATGATCATTTTTCAAATAGAACTGGGAACATTTGCATCTCTTCCAATAAGCTGCATAAAATTAAATGAGGAATGGGACGAATATCTCTCTGGCAGTGAGGTCTTGACTGATATGGGTCCCACATACCTGTTTCTTTCTCCTCTTCATCATAGTCACAATACCTCAAAGAGCTAGTGTTGAAGTCATACACCACACAGTGTCTGACATAGCCCAACTCCTCTGCATTCGGGATCACATACTCCCCTGTAGGACTCTACAAAATCACAGAGGAATTCTGTCAGCAGCACAGCTCTCCTCTGCTCTTGTGGCATCAACACTACTGACATCTTGCAAGCTACAACTCTTTAGCTACGTGTTGGTTTGTCCGTGTGGGTGACGCTGAGAGCCCTGGTTAGGAGTCAGAAATGATGCAAACTGCTCTGATTGCTTCATCACCCACAGCGGGGCAGATGCCAGCACTGTCCTTGTGAGACAAGGCTACAAGATGTAAGTCCTTGTGCAACATTTTTCCTGATATTCAGCCCCTGTGTGCCAATCCTTCGGGCTGCTGGGGCCACCTTTGCTTTGTGAATACATCCCCCCAGTGGCAGCCAGGGAGCACGGCTGAAACAGGCACGGGACATTTCCCGGGGTTTTCAAGCCAGTTTTGGCTTCCTGCTAATTGCTGAGTCCGGGGGTGGTTCACACAAACAATGCCCTCACCCGTTCAATCCTGCGGGCTGTAACAATGTGGCTCTCGTCGAATTCACGCTGAGTACGGGCATCTGAAATAGAAAACCGGGACAGAGCAATTGGCTGGTAAAGGTGGAATTCCGTTTGTAATTCAGTCAGCAGGAATTCAGGCATCACCCAGAGAAGAGAGATTTGGGGCTGTGGCACTTGGGGATATGGTTTAGGAGTGGTTATGGTGGTGCTGGGTTGATGGTTGGACTGGATGATCTTGAACGTCTCTTTCCAACCTTGACAATTTTGTGATTTGGTTTTTTTTTTTAGGAACTGAGGCTTTCTGGTGTGGATATAAGGACCTCCAGGACCGATATGAGTGTGTATGTAACACCAACTGATGACAGCAGCCTTAGTCCTGACCCAAGTGTGCTCCTGCAGCATTCCCAGCACCAGTCCTGTGCCGCTGCCTGTGCCTGCTCTGACCTCTCTGCCCAGCGCCTCTGCCTGTGCTGCCCCAGAGCTGGGCAGAGGGGCACCAGAGAGACCCCAACCCCACTCCCCAACTGGCTGACTCCCTCACCAAAACATTTAATAATACTGCAATATCAGACACCCTTTTCGGGGGTATTGGCACTACGCAAGACAGAAATGCTTCTCAGCAATCTTTGTGAAATGGATGAAAGATCTTGTCCACCTCTAAAATTTCTGACCATAGCGGGGGAGTGTATCCATGGGATGGATCAGAGCAGGGAGAGCTGGACATGAGGGAAGCCGGAGCAGGACCGGGCTGAGCACAGCGCCTGGCTGCAGGCAGGGGCAGGAAAAGCCTGGGGCAGCAACAGGCAGGGGCAGGGATAAGCAGGAGGCAGGGACTGTAGCAGCAGGCAGGGGGCAGGCAGGGGCAGGGGTAGGGACAAGGACAAGGACAGGTAGGGACAGGTGACAGAAGGCAGGGATAGGCAGGGGTAGGCAGGGACAGCAGCAGGCGGGGATGGGTAGGGGCAGAGGCAGGAGCAGGCAGGAGCAGCAGGCAGGAGCAGCAGGCAGGGACGGGCCTGTGCCGCGGCCTCACCCAGCAGGCACAGGTAGTTGGGCTCCGCCAGCCGCGGGAACCGCCGGCACTGGTTGATGATGTTGTAGAGGTGCCGGGGCTCGCAGAGCGCCACCCCCGCCATCCCCGGCGGGCTGTCGCCGCCTATCGCGACACCCCGATCCCGCCCTCTCCCTGCGCCCGGCGCGGGGAGCGACGCCCGCCCGTCTCCAAGGTTACCGCCGCCCAGATCTCGCGAGACTGCCGCCCGCGGCGGGAAGGGGAGGGGGGGAAGTCTCGCGAGAGGCGGGGCCGCGCAGGCCGTGGAGGTCGTTGGAGTCACCGAGCGCCGCCAGCCCCGCTCCCGCCGTCCCCACCATTCCCGCCATGCTGTCCCGCCTCAGCACCGCCACCAGCGCCGCCCTGCGCCGCGGCATCGCCACCTCCGCACAGGTAACGTGGGAGGGGCTGCGGGGCTCGGGTGGAGCCCCGGTCCTCGTCGGTTCTGGCCGTGCGAGGCCGCGGTTGGACCCAGTTCCTCCTCGGTTGCGGGGCTCGGGTGGAGCCCAGGCCCTACTCGGAGAGGGGGCTGGGGGCCGAGCAGGAGCTCAGGCTCTCCTCGGTGAGGGGCTGCGGGTCTCGGGTGGAGCCTAGGGAGAAGCCCCGGTCCGTCCCAGTGAGGGGCTGCCAGCCCCGGGTTGGGCCCAGTTCCTCCCCTATGAGAGACTGTGGGGCCGGGGAGGAGCCCGGACCCTCCTCGGTTCTGAGGCTGTGGAGCCCGGGGAGGAGCCCAGGCCTGATGAACTTCTCGCTCCGGTGGTGTGCGGTGGGTGATAGGCAGGTTTCCCGGTTCCTTCCTCTATTGCAAAAGTGCCCCTGCGTTCCAGAGGTTTTAAGAACTAAAGCTGGTGGCTGGGGTTTAGCAGTAATCCTTCGAGTGCTTGAAATCCACCGTGCTGACCCCAGACCAGAGGAGAACTGCTGCTGTGATTGCATGGGTAGAGACCGACCTCTATCTGACATTAATAGTGCCAGTGGGACACGACAGAATGGTTATTGGAGCTGTAAAGATGTGCTGCACTGGAGAAGCTTGGGCAAGTTTTTTTCGTAGGAACTGTATCTTTTAGCAGTGAGGTTTTGACCTCGTGGTATCAGCTCAGTCATAAATAGGGCAGAGCAGTGACTCATGCCAGACTTTGCTTCCCCTTCAAGAGTTTTATGCAAAATTACGTTTGTTGCAGTAGCAAGAAAACTGTGATGAGGTTGGGCTGATCTAGCTCTTGGGTGGATAATTTCTTGTCATAGCACAGTAATTAAGCTGTTCATGTCGGGACTTGGAGCTGTTATGGCTTTATCTGGTAAGGCTGTGATAGAGAATGGCTTTCTCAGCAGTAAGTGTATTGCCATGTTGCATCTCTGCAGGAGACTCTGGTTCTCCATCAGTCTGGAAGAGCATTGCACTTTAAGGTTGTTCTGGCCCTTTCTTCATCTGGCAACACCCTGCAAACAGGAGCACAGAGAGAGAAATAACGTCCTGCCAGTGCACGTGTGAGGGTAAAATTGGTTCACAGGGCAGCCAAGAAGACTTGATTTTACTTGATTCTCAGCCACATGATCAAAGCTGGAAGTTATAGGCCTTGATCTTGAGGCAGCCAAAGGTACTAGGTTGAATTTATTTCTGGCCTAAACGTTTTCTTCCCGTGCATACAGTGGTTATTGCATTTATCATAGACCATTAAATGTGTTGATTTGCCAAATGGGAAGGCGTATTTTTTTGATACTGGCAATATTAATAGTCTAGAGAAACTACAAACCAGGTTGTGCCCTAAGTCAGACCTGGGCCCTCGGGGTGGCAGGTATAAGTCTCAGGCAGACATTTCTGTCTGCAGAAAGGTGATCCTTCGGGTTCCTTTGCCCCAGCCTTGCTTCCCTTTTGAGCTTCAGGTTGCAAATAAGTTTCCTCCAACTTGTCCTGCCAGTAAACCTGGAGGATCCCTGGGAGGCTGTCATGAGCATCGCTTTCTGTGGGCTCAGGCTATCAAGTTTGCGTAGTGCTTGGTGAAAAATTGGGAAATAGAGCTAAAAGCAAAGAAAGCGTGGTGAAACCCCCCAAGGTCACCGCTGGGGTGGCTGCCAGAACGTCTCCAGCCCGTGTTTGTTGTCTCTTTCCCACAGAACAATGCCAAGGTAGCAGTGCTGGGGGCCTCGGGGGGCATCGGGCAGCCTCTGTCCCTGCTCCTGAAGAACAGCCCGCTGGTGAGCAAGCTCAGCCTCTATGACATTGCCCACACTCCAGGCGTGGCAGCTGACCTCAGCCACATCGAGACCAAAGCCAGTGTCAAAGGTACTGCTGGGAATGCTCTGTGTTCCCGAGGGATCCTCTCGGGTGGCTCTGGCACTGAATCGCCCGTTGCTTGCGAAGGGGAATCTTCACACAGCGATCCTGAAGCCTGGTGTCAATTTAAGTAGCTTTTTCCTCGAGCAGTGCGTGATTAATTAAGGATTAGCTGATTAGACTGACATTTATGGAGATGAAAATGGCCTGTGGTTGCGCTGTTGAAGGGGAATTTATGATATCTGGCAGGAAACACTCAGTGAAATTATTTCTGAACAAAGCCTGAGTGTTGAATTTAGAAGTTTGACTACAACTAGACTTAACACTCCCTGGATATCCACATGCTTCCATGAATTCCACATGCTTCTTTTCTGAAGGGACACAGTCAAGTTCTGATAAAAGCAAAACTTATTCTGCTGATATTTATCTTATCTGAAGACCTCCAGAAGGTGACATTTTACTTGAATGTGCCTGTCTGAAATTCTCTGGGGGCACTGACTCTCGTGCCAAGGTTTTTGGAGAGCAAATACACACAGCAGGAGGAACTGGGGGTTTTCAAAACAGATGAATGTGAGATTCTCACCACTCTGGTTCTGTACGTTTTGAAACAAAGATAAAACACCAAATGGGATTCATCCATAATTGGGTTTCTTTGCTTTTCAGCTTAAGTTTGAATTGAAGGCTAAATTAAAAAAAGGAATTGGATGCCTCTGGGTGTAATTTTGTACTTCAAAGTATCAGATACTTAATAACTCTGGAAAGCATAATGCCTGAGTGTCTTCCATTTCAGGCTTCATGGGACCTGAGCAGTTGCCAGAATGTCTGAAGGGCTGTGATGTTGTTGTTATTCCGGCGGGAGTCCCTAGAAAACCAGGTATGTTCTCTGCAGTGGATCTCTGCAGTGCTGCTGCTCAAATTAGAGCTGTGTCTGGTGCTTTATGGTGGTGTTGGCTTGGGGTGTAAGTGGTCTGGTAATGCCCCTGACCCAGGGCTGCTTGTGGTATCAGGCAGCTCATTCAGCCTCTCTTAGACTGTCCCTTTTGAAATGGGCAGAATTGATTTCTGGAGTTCCCACGTTGGGTTGAGGTGCAAAGACCTTCCATGTAAGTGATCCTAAATCTCCCTTTAGTGTTTCTTGCCCTGGGGCAATGCTCGAGGCATAAAAACGGGTTCGTTGTTTCATTTCTCAGGAGAATAGAAGTAATCTATTTGTATTGCATCAATTGTGCAGTAACTTCTTGGGGCATCTCTGAATAAATGTTGTCAAGCCTTCCTAGAATGTCTCTAACCTGCTCCTTTTCTACTCTGTGTTTCAGTATCCTGTTTGGAATGTGACAAAAGTCTAGACTTTAATGCCTAGCTCTTCCTAAGTCTTCATTTTTCATGGTTAAAGTAGTTGCTGCAACAGAAATGGGAGGTGGCACTTACATAACCAGCAATATTTTGCACGGAGCAGTTGGCATTTAAACTGGAGTTGTGGAGGTGACTTAACAGAAGGAGGAGAATTCATCTTGGGAGCAATTAGGCTGCTCTGAGTATCAGTGGTGTGGTCACACTGTACTCCAGGCAGCTTGGGTGAAATGTGTTCTGGCAGTGGACAGCTGGGCTGGTTGCCCCTGAAAAGGGCTGATCTGTTTGTTAGCAAGAGGAGTTATCTTTGGAGCCAGTTCATTACTGCAGCTGGAGAATTTACTCTTGATCTGTGAAACCAGGAGCTGATGTGTCTCTTGTGCAGGTTTTTGATTGGGGTAGACTGTGGGTAACAGGACGCTGCGCTGGCTGTGTTTCAGGTATGACTCGTGATGACCTGTTCAACACCAATGCCAGCATTGTTGCCTCTTTGACATCTGCCTGTGCAAAGAACTGTCCAGAAGCCATGATCTGTATTATTTCTAACCCGGTAAGTGTTTTCTGAAGGCTTTGGAATGTAGAGGGGGAAAAAAAAGAAACCAAAATCCAGACTGAGAATACTAGAGTAATCCAAATTCTTTTTGAATGGTATCTTTAAGATCTGCAGTGTATTAGCAGAAAAGCTCTAAAAGCCTGGTTCTACTAACCCATTTTTCTTGGCTGTATTTAAGTCAGAGGAAACTTGGATATAAAAGTGCTTAATATCTCAAAGTCTGTGTGACTGGTTATAATACAAGCTGGTGTATTAGCTGGGATAAAAGTCTTAGCTCTCTAAGGGAGGAGCCTTTGTAATGGGAATGAACAAATTTATTGTCTTAATGGTTATGTGAAATTAATGACTTTTATTCCAGCCTGACTGTAAATTGCTCTTCAATTTAGGCATTAAAGTAATTGGCTGCAGCTGATTCCAAGTTGGAAGTTTAGTTCAGGTTTTGTATTGGCCTGTTTAAGTTCATGCATTGGCTTTGTTATGATACTGCTTTTAATCAGTCCTTGCCTCTTCTTGCTGGTAGGTAAATTCAACCATCCCAATAACTTCAGAGGTCTTCAAGAAGCACGGTGTGTATAATCCCAACAAAATCTTTGGTGTCACAACGCTGGACATCGTCAGAGCAAACACTTTTGTGGCCGAACTGAAGGCAGGTCATGGTTAACAGCTGCTGGGGGAGGGACACTGCCTGCTTTGGGATCCGATCTATACAGAAATGCTTCCAAAATCACTGCAGAGAGCCAAAGGAGCTCAGATTTCTGTGGAGCTAGAGGCGAAGGCAGTGATTCCCTGCCTCCATTCTCTAGAGGAGCCTGGAGATAAGGTTTCTTGCAAAACGTGGTTCAAGAGACTTTGACCTTTCCTTTTCATAGCCCTGTGAGTGAGCTACGTGTTCTCCTTAATTCCGCTGGCATTTCCAACCCCTGGTGCAACCGGAGGAGAGGGTTGAGTTGTTCTATGTGTTTGCAAGTCAAACTCTGTGCTGTGTGTTACAGGATATTCTGCAAAGTATCAGGAGCTGTAACAGGTTACTGCCCTCAATAGCCCTGGTGGTGTTTATGTTGTACTGCTATTTATCCAAACTTGCAGTAATAATGTCCTGTAACTGTATAATAAAGTGGTCAGAGTAACCTGGAGCTGCCTCTGAAACTCCTGCCCTGTGTAGCACTGGGTTATAGATCCCAGAATCGTTTAGATTGGAAAAGACCTCCAGGATCATGGAGTCCAACCTTTGCCTGATCAATGTGTCCAGGTACCCAGGGCAGACAGTGAAGTGTGGTGTTTTCACTTGTTTTTCTTGCCCTTGTGCTTCAGAAGCTGGAAAGTTTCATGTTTCCCTTAGGGCTTAGATCCAGCTCGAGTAACTGTTCCAGTTATTGGTGGCCACGCTGGGAAGACTATCATCCCTTTGATCTCTCAGGTAGGTCATGGTGACTGCTCTGGGTGGCAGCACACTCCTCAGGGTGTTAGGGTTGATGTAAAGTGCCTTTATGATGGCAGGTAATGTGCTAAGATAGAGCAAAGACAGTTTTTCCTGCTCTCATGGCTGCTTTCCTTCTGGGGTGAGATGCAGGATGAGGTGGAAGGCAGCAAGCTAAATCTAAACTCTGGATGGTGTCAATAGTGTAAATAGTTTTTCTCTAAAGGACTTTGGGATATAAGATCAGAGGTGTGGCAATGGTAGGTCATCAGGAGAAGCTCCCTTCATGCACCTAAGCCGGACTGAAATGCAGTTCTTAAACAGGCTGCAGCCTTGTGGGGAGATGGCTGGGATATGGCCAAGGACAATCTGCAAGAAAAAGGGGAAAAGCCGTGCTCCAAGTGGGAAATAAAGTATCCTTCACAGAAGGATTTTCTTAAGGAATAAGAGCTTTGGAGCAGCTGCATGCTGAGAGGGTGCTTTGGTTAAGCAGTCCATTGGGAGAGACACAGCTGTGCTTAAGCTACTGGCAGAGCTGTATCTGAAGGTTTAGTAAATACTGCTGGGAGACTGGATCCTTCATAAAGCTCTTGACTTCCATAATGCCACAGTGACCCGAATATTTACAAGAGGACTTTTTGAAATTCCTGACGCTTGTAGAGCATCTGTTTAGTGCAAAGGACTACACAGTAGTGAGGAACCATGGCAAGCCCTGGTTTGGCTGCAAAGCTGCAGTTTGTCCTTGAGGAATCTGGGCATGGCTGGGCTCCTGTTCCAGGCCGTGCAGTGACCAGCAGCCCTGGTGGCTCCTGCAGTTGGTCAGTGTCACACAAGCTGTCAGCTGGACTAAACCCATTTGCCCAGTTGAGAGCTGTTGCTGACAACTGCAGTGGTACAGAAGACATCATGTGGGTGGCCTTACGCTGAATCTGGAGGGGTTCTGGTAGTGGATAGTAACTTCACTTCCTTTCCCATCTAGTGCACGCCAAAAGTGGAGTTTCCTCAGGATCAACTGGAGAAACTTACAGCGAGAATTCAGGAAGCTGGCACTGAAGTTGTCCAAGCTAAAGCAGGAGCAGGTGGGTTCTTGAGTAGAGCTTTCAACTAATTCTCGTTATCTGGCTGAATGGATGCAGTCCCCTGCAGTTTAATCTTACTTAAAGTTTATGAACTGCTGATTAGGAATCTAGCTGTGACTGCCTGAGCTGTGCTACCAGAAGTAGCTCAGTATGTAAAGCTAAGCATTAACTGATCCCACACGATATATGGCTTTAAAAAGAATGTTCTCTGTCAAATTAAGCTGTTTCTTCTATAAATCTGGTCAGCTGGATAGCATGTAGCTGGCCAAGAGCTGCTGCTTTGTCCAGCTGACTGTGAGCTTGAAGTCACTGACACTGGAGCTCTGTAAACATACCCGTATGGAAACCTTTGATGCCAAAGAAGGTATCAAATTTCAACGTGATCTGTTCTAAAAGTAGTTTAACTCTTACAGGATCTGCCACCTTGTCCATGGCCTATGCTGGTGCTCGATTTGTGTTCTCTCTGCTGGATGCAATGAGTGGAAAGCAAGGGGTTGTGGAATGTGCCTTTGTTAAGTCGGACGTGACGGAGAGCCCGTACTTCTCTACACCTCTGCAGCTGGGAGTATGTGCTTTAAATCATGAGGCTTATTAGCAGCAGCTACTGAATGAGTCCTGTGGGTTTTACTCAGTGATTTCAGTTTGATTGAATGCCTGGTGTTGCTGGAATTAACAGCTGAGTGTACCTTTAAGAGTCTTGAGTATTTGGGTATGGTGTTTAGGCACATAGCTCGGCTTGGCAAGGGTGCTGCTGCTTTTATCTGCTCTTAGGCGGTAGATCACTGAGTAACCAGAGATTCAGACTTGGCTTAAGAGGTCATGCTTGCCTCAAGTCAGGCCTGTTTACTCTGGGCCTTCACATGATTAACCAGAGTCAGCAAACCTGTCTCCTCAGCCTGACCTGCCATAAGCAAATCCCTTAGAAGTTGAGGCACATGGGGAGCTACAGCATGGATTAGGATTAATAGCTTGCTTTTAGGACCTCTTCTGGACTCTGAAAGAAGTCTTCCTTTTGTCACCCTTACCCCATGGGAGTGGTGGAGGACAAGGATGCTGCAGCCCTGTTGTGGCTGCTGGGATGCAAAAGGTGGTGTGTGCTGTGTTATTGGCAGGCTGATGAGGGAATGGAAGCAGAGGGGTATTAAGAGGGCAGGGTTTGGATGTAGGCATCTTGAAAACCCAGCAGTGCGACTCTAAAGCAGTTTGAGATTGCAGGCAAAGGACATAGTGCAGGGGGGAGTGATTCTCTTGCCAGATGGTGTGTCTGGAGGTAGGAAGGAGCAGCTGATACCAGTTTCCTCTTGAAGGAGCTGCTGGACTTCCTTCAGGTTTCACACTTGTGAACAGTGAAGGAGAAGTTTGCGAGGGCTGTAGAAGTTGCCACAGAGAGTAAGAAGTGTTGAACCTTACCAGGAAGCACAGGGTTGGCTAACTAGAGATGACAGAGCTCCCAGGCTGGGTCTCTGTCTCAGCTGAGTAGTACTTAGTCAAAGCTGTTAAGCTACTCTTTAGTTCAATGAATGGTTAATCCTTAAATCCTCTTTCCCTCAGAAAAAAGGAATTGAGAAGAACCTAGGCCTTGGCAAGCTCTCCCCATTTGAAGAGAAGATGGTTGCTGCGGCCATGTCTGAGCTGAAGGCTTCTATTAAGAAAGGAGAGGAATTCGCAAAGAACTTCAAGTGAAGAGTTGATGAGGGGGAGGAATTAACTTCCTTAATTTATTAAGGCATCATGTCATTTTATGACTTCTGATTCAAAGCTCATGCTTTGGTTGAAGTCTGTCTGTATTAGCTTGATGCTTGTTGCCAGTGCAGAGTCTAATCATCAATAAAACGGCCTCATTTTTTCAGTGTACCATGTGGACTCGTCCTGATGCACTTTGTCTTTTGAAGTTAGGGCTTGTAGGTCTCTGAGAGGTTAATGGTTTCAATAGGGATGAAATAGCCTTGTCAGGTGGGTGAACTAATTGCTCCCAGCTCTGCTGCTGCCTGGGTTTTGGCTTTGGCTCCTTGTTCAGCGCAGCTGCTGGGATTGAGGAGTGATCAGATAAGATCAAGACGGGGTGAAGGGGGGCTGCACCAGTGATCCAAGAGGTGATTTTCCAGGAGACGGCATTACCTCTGTTACCTCGTGTTACCTTAATCTCTTATGTAATTTGATTTTTAAAGGAGTTAGTGAAAGAGCACAGTGTTTGAAATGTCAGTCCTGTGCTAAGACAGTAATTAAACTGCTGAGAGCGACTTCTTTCTAGTTAGGAACAAAAGCCTTGATTTAGCATCTCCATAAATTTCTCTTACATTCATCCTCTTGTGAATATAAAAATAAATGTCTGCAAGAAGATGGTGATGACGAGTTCTGTTGCTGACTTCTTTGAAGGTAAGCTTTAATGAAGGAAGCAATTAATTCACTCTTCCTCCGTGCTCTGCGCTGCTTACGCTGTTGCTTTGAATTGCTCTCATCTGTGTAGGTCGAATTCTAAGTTGAACAGACTTTATTTAGATGAAGAGAAGGAAAAGCCAAAGCCCAGCACCTCTGGAGGAACTGAGAGGAGTGTTGGTTTGAGCCAGAGAACCTGGGGCAGAAGCTTCTCAGAAGGAAGATATCTAAAGGTAGTAGGTGCTCTTTGGTCACTGCCTTCCTTCTTCCTCCTCCCACTTCTTGTATTCTTTCTTTTGAGCTCTCTGAAGTGGGTTTTATTTTTTAAACTTTAATTAGTTCATCATTCTGAACCAGATCACACAGTTGTGACTGTTTAAGATGCACTGATAATCAAGTGCCTGGTTCTTTCCCTGCCCTGTGGAACGTGTGGGCAGGGAGGACAGCAAGCACAGTCTCTCTGCAGAAATTTGGTGTGTTGAAGCTTAGTTTCTTTACCGAAATAGTAATGGAATTGAAGCGTCGGCAGTCATTACTCAGCAGGCTTGGAACAAAGTAATTATTAGGTGGTATTAATAGAATCAAAGATTACAGAATTAAAGATCGTGTTGGAGGGGGGCGTGGGAGGATGTCAGAATTGGAGGACACTGAAGAGGAGTGACTGGCCAGACCTGGTAAGTATGGCACAGACTGTTCCATACAATAAATGGAAAGCATATGGCAGACTGCTGTAACCCAGGTCACGGGGTGTAGGGGTCTTTCAGGCCTGTCAGCAATTTTGTACCCAAAACACGCAGCACAGCTTATTAAAAATGGTGTGTATCCACCTGGCAGAGGTGTGTGCCATGGCCTGTGTGTCCAGCTGGTCCAGGGGAACTGCCATCCAAAGCTGCCAGGGCACCAGCTGCAGGGAAAGCCTGGGCTTGCAACCGGGAGGACAGGAACACACAATTGTTCTAGTCCTGCTATTTTTAATGCAGCAGATAGAGCAGCTTTTTGAGTGTTGGAGACTTTTAGAACTTGAGGTTCATCGTGTGGCTTAGGTTATTCTGTCTTCTCTTGTGTCAGCAGTCCAGATCCAGCAAAGTCTGGAGAAATTGCATGGATAAGCAGAAAGGTTCGGTTGCACTGGTAGGGACTCAGGGACAACATGGCGAGTGGAGCTGAGGTGGAAGAGGATTATTCCTCAGTGCTTGCTGACTTGTAAATTCTCCAGGGTCTTCTTCAAATTCCCTGAGTGTTGACAATGTCCCCACACTGTTTGGTTTTTGGGTTTGTTTCTTTTTCCCCCAGTCCCATGCCTCGTGCTTGGAGTTGCCGCTGTTCCCTATGCCTGGAAATCCACTCGGGAAGGGAAAGGAGACACACTTCTTGTGGCTTTCTGCAGTGAAGTCAGGGGCCAGAAGGACACTGGCTGAAGAAATGGTCTTGTGTAGGTGTTCTTCACTCAGTCACACAGTGCTGTCCTCATGGCTGAGCAGTTGTGTGGTGGGTAACTTAATCCCTGTGAAGACTGGAGATGGTTTGCAGAGGGAAGTGTGGGACATCCCCACGCTTCTCTCTGAGGAGATTCCCTGGAGGAGGAAAGGATCCGGGGCATAACCGTCCTCAGGAGGAGCAGGGTTTGGCTGCGTGTGCCCAGACAAGCAAACAGCCTGCTCTGGAAGTTGTTTTTCTGCTGCTGTGTCTCCAAGACACACGACCTGTCTGAAGAAGAGGAGGTTCAGGGGTCTCCTCATAACTCTCCACAACTACCTGAGAGGAGGTTGTAGCCAGGTGGAGGTTGGTCTCTTCTCCCAGGCAATCAGCAGTAGGACAAGAGGGCACGGGCTTAAGCTCTGCCAGGGCAGGTTTAGGTTGGATATTAGAAGTTCTTTACAGAGGGAGTGATCAGGCATTGGAATGGCCTGCCCAGAGAGGGGGGGGGATTCACCGTCCCTGGAGGTTTTTAAGATGAGGCTGGATGTGGCACTGAGTGTAATCACAGTGGGGTTGGATCAAGGGTTGGACTTGATGATCTTGGAGGTCTCTTCCAACCCAGTTAATTCTATGATTCTATGATTCTGTGACCTTCATCCTCTCTCCTGTAAGTCACTGCAGCAGGGCCACCCTGCTGAGTCACAGCACTCGCTCCTGTGCCGGCAGCCTCTGGTGTTTACCTCCTGTGGAGGTGAGTGACCAGGTGGAAAACCTGCCCCGTGCAGGGCTCTTGGGTTTCACCCTGTTTACTGTGCAGAGTTTTTGTCTTGGTGGTCTCTAAGCACCCTCTTCCAGCGCAGCAACATTTCTTTGCACGGAGCTGCTGCCTCCTCAGGCAGCCCAGCTCTGCGCTGGAGCACAGATGTCAAGATACAGAGGAGTTGTGTGTTAAGAGTAATAAATAAAGGTTCTCCAGATGGTCATATGTCAGGTCACTCGATCCCACCTGCTGCTCCTGTGCTGCTGGAGCAGCATATTAAGTGCAGGAAAGGATAGAACAAGGAGAAAAGCAAATTGAACAGTATGGCTCGAGTCTCCTCCTGGTTAACCGCAGTGTCCTGGGAGTCTTCAGGTGGGATGAGCAGGCTGGCACACCTGTGTTCCTTATTTCAGGGAAATCTGTTTTCCCTTCCTGGCTTCATTTAAGGGCAGATGCTTTGGTGTGGGGGTACAGACTTGCCACCCCTGAGCCCCATCTCACCCCAGGGGTGCTCTGGGTGGTGGGAGATGGGGACAGCAGTTTGCTTTTGGATAAGGCTGGTACAGCTGCAGCAGGCATGGCTGAGCCCTGGGGACAATCGATGGCATTTCAGTGATATTTAGGAGAGGGAGAAGCAGAGGAAACAACAACAGGAAGACAGTTTAGTGCAGCCTCTTCCTTGCCAAAGCTGGCTGCCTTCCCAGCTCTGGCAAAGGAGCAAAACTGGAGAGGCTGGAGGTACTTCAGAAAGATGTCGGATAACTGGCACCCTCTCTCATTAGCCCACCTCCAAAACTGAAAGCATCCAGGGCCCACAGCAGGTGCCAGGACAGAAAGTTGTTGCTTCTGTCCTGAGCAGCCCATTGTCTGCCCCGCTAACACTGGGGTACCAAGTGCTCAGCTTTGCATTACTGGGGCTGGCAGTTCATCCTCTGTCCAGGGAAATGGTGGATGAATGGGGAAAGAAGAGGGGGAAATACACCCCGAGGTTGGTTGGGCACGGCTGGGGGTGCAGACAGATCTCCCCTGCAGCCAGCTCAGCTTTCTCCTTCCCTCACAGAGCCATGGTGAGGGCAGGAGGATCAGAAACCATCTGAGCTGCTGTTTTGCCTCTGCGAAGGCCTCTCCCGGTCCCTTGGCTCTCCTGCCTGGCCACAGGCAGTGTGAAATCCCCACCTTTGCATTCTCTGCTCTTGATTTACTGAAATGCCCAAGAGCTCCCCCTTCCCTCCCCGGTGCCTCAAAGCGGAGCTGGAGTGCGGCGCCGAGGCGGGAGGATTTGTTTGCATTTACAGGGAAACCTGTTAATAAAGGAGACCAAAGGGACTGCTCTTTTCCTGGCTGCGGGAACAGATGGCTGGATAACGCAGTGCAATTAATATGCAGGGAGTCCTGCCGGGGCAGGGATTTGATTGCCTGTTAGGAGAGGTTACAACGCTCGAGCTGAGCCCTGCCACTGCTCTGCCTGTCCCTGACACCTGCTGACTGAAGGGGCTCCGTGGGGACTCTGGGACAGATTAGATGGGGTCATGGAAGAGGCTGTGGGCACCGGTCATGGGGAACAATGCAGCTGGGGGCTCTGGGACAGCAGCAGGTCTCTGCTTTTCCCACCCTGGGTGATGCTTGGGGAGGGCTGCCCTTTGGGTTGTAAAAGCAAAGGCTGGGTCTGGCAGTGAACAGCTGCTTGGAGGTACTTCCAGGCTCATTCTTCCCTCCCATACTTATTTCTCCCCTGAGTCTGGAGGTTCCAAGGAAAGCAGGAAGTGTCAGATCCTTGAGGAGCCAAGGAAGGCATGTACTGGGATGTGGGAGGTCTCCTTGCCGCAGCACAGCACAGGTACAGAGTGTTTCCCAGGGCTTCAAAGAGTGACCGGACAAATCCATGAGGAAGAAAACCTCCCTGCTGAGGGATAGGAGGGTTAGGAAGCCCCGGGGAAGCAGGAGACGTTAATTCTATACCCCAGCACTGAGCAGGGCCACGTGGCCACGAGGTCAATCCCAAATCGATGGGAGCTTCCAGCCACCGGCCCTGGTCAAATGGCCCAAGGTCACCCCGGGTGCACTCGGGGCTGCTCCTGTGCCCCATCCCCGTCGCACTCAGGGCTCTCACAGGGCCTCCCAACCCCTTCCCCTTCATTCCTTTGCTTTGCCCCCCCCCCCCAACCCCTTCCTTTTCTGGCGTTTCCTTCCCCCCGCCGCCTTGTCAGGGTTACTGAGCACCACCAAAGCCAGCGCCAGGCTTTGATCAGAGGCTCCTGCCTGTGCCGTGCCAGCAGCACGTTCCCGCCCGGCACCGCCGTTCCTGGCCGCCCTTTCTTCTGCGTCAGGAGGCGGCTGGTGGAGATGTCGAACCTCAGCGCGAATCCTTGCAATTAGGCCTGTTCTGCTGCCTGCCTCGTTTGATCTCCTTTAATTATTTATCACCTTTATTTTTTTCCTCCTTCCCAAATCCTCGGTTTCTTTCAAGTGATGATTTTCCCCCTCTCCCCCTAGCCATGGCTGGCTCTGTCTGTTTGCTTGCAATTACCAACCGTTCTCCCCCTCCTTCCATCGCTCCCCTTTTGTTCTCCACCAGATCATCCCTTCATGACGGTCTCCCAGCTTCACCCCTCAGCTCCCTGCCTGCCTGGCAGCTTTTTCTTCTTACTTTCCTCCATTTTTCCCACCCAGATGGCTGTTGCCTGTCTCCATCCCATTCCAGGTGTGGTTCTGGCTGTGTTTGCTGCTGGTGCCAGCTCTCTGGCTGGGATCGTTCACCCTGGGCTGGGCTATACTCCCATCTCCCACTGCTACTCTCCCAGGCTGCTGCCCAAAACCTGACGTGGTCCTGCTACAAAACCCTGGCTCCTGGCCAAGCCTAGGGAGCCCCACGGGGCTGCTGCCACCCCCCCATGCCAGGGTCTGCCTGTGCTGCTTTTGCATTCCTCATCTTCTTTGTTTCCCAAGACCTGATGCATTATTCAGCGATGCGGACTCTGCGGGTGTTGGGAAGATAATGGTGCTGCAAAGGGCACGGGCTCACCCTGGGGATGCTGGATTTTCCTGTCACGGGCTCTTTTCCCCCTCCAGCGTTAAACCAGGAATAGCCCTGACCATGCAGGAGGTTTCTCCTAGGAGGTGGCATCTGCTGTGACCCTGGGGGGCATGGCAGGCACAAAGGCAGGAGCACGGGGAGGCAGCAGCAGCCCTGGGGATGCTTCAGAGGCTGCACCGCAGCTCCCAAACCCAGCCCCACTGCTCGGCTGAAGTTTAACAGAGACACGGATCCAACACATGGCCACTTGTTTATGTAGTCCCTATGTGGAAAACGGACGTGGGACACAGGTTTTGCACAGCAGACAGTAGGAACCAACCCCAAAAGGCTGTTAAATCCTTGTGGAAAGAGGATGCTCATGCCCTTCACCCCGTTCACAGCTGGGCATTGTGCCCCCCCCAGTTGGACCTGTCTTCACGGCCTGCTGCCACCTTGACTCAAGGGGATCCCCCATGGGGAGGAAGGTGAGGGATTGGAGTGATTTTGGGCTGGTGCTGGTGAGCCGTGCTGCTGGCGGCAGTTTGGTCCCCGGGCCAGTCCTCCCTCAGGGAGCAGAGTGGGGACATTGTCACCCGGACAGATCTCTTCAGCCTTGGCTGAGCCCCAAATCTCCCCTTAGACCCCAGCTCTGGCTCCCCATCCCTGTCTCCTCAGCAGCTCCCCCCCAAATCCCTGCTCTGAGGCCAAATCCCCCGTGGAGCAGCAGCAGGGTGCCTTTGGGAACCAGCAGCCAAATCCAGGAGGGAGCCGTGGTCCCAGGGGAAACGGAGCTATGGGATGGGGGACACTGGGGGTACCAGGTGTCCCAGCCAGGCGTGTTTGGTGTCCCTGCCAGAGCAGCCGGGGTGGTTTCAGGGTGTTTTGGGTGGCTAAACTTGCCCACACTGGGCAGTTTTGGGGTGGCTTTGTGGTGGTTTGGGAGCTTCATCCCTTCCTGGCCAGCAAGGAAGGGAAATGCTCAGCATCAATGAAGGAAATGAGAATTAATTAACTAATTAATAGCACCAGCTTGTTACCTGTGTCACAGCGCTGAGGAATGTACCCAATGGGGACCTGGCACCTCCTGCATCACCCCAGACAGCCCAAAATCCCCACACATCTGCAGGGATGGGGGTTTTCCAGGTGGTCCCAGGCATTGCTGGTCAATCAGCTGGGAACTGGGAGGGGGTGGGAAGCACTGGGGGCAGGTGGGGCATCACTGTGAGGAGGTAAGGGGCGGGATGACATTCAGGGTGGGATGTGAATAGGTGTAGGACACAGGATGGGATATGAGGTGGGATATGGGATAGGGTGAGCTGGGTTACAAAGTGGGATATAGGGTCGGGTGTCGCCTTTAACGCTGGGTGTCCCTGTAGGGCTGCGTGTCCCCTGTAAGGCTGGGTGTCCCCCGCAGGGCCGGCTGTCCCCTGTAGGGCCGGGTGTCCCCCTGTAAGGCCGGGTGTCCCCTGTAAGGCCGGGTGTCCCCTGTAACGCCGGGTGTCCCCCGTAAGGCTGGGTGTCCCCCTGTAGGGCCGGGTGTCCCCGCAGGGCCGGTTG
>VXAY01004701.1:483009-501229 GCA_013399855.1 Oxyruncus cristatus | reverse complement strand
AAGGTGGTGTCAGGAGTGTGGAGATGAGATGCTTTTATGGCGAACGGGGGGGTCCCTCCAGGGACGCGGATGTGTCGGGTGTTCCCCGGTGCTGGGGGGTGGCTGGGGGGCACACACCCCCTTCTCCTCCATGTGGGGAGACGCGCTGGGGTGGGGACAGGGGGTGACCCCCAGCAGTGGGGTTTTGTCTGGGAAGGACGGGACAGCGATGAGCCCTCAGCAGGTGCTGGCGCCTTGTGCGGTGCAGGTGTGAGATGAGGCCGAGAAAACGGCCCCAAAGCCCCTCTCTTTGCGGCGTGGACCCCCAGCGTGGAGGGTTTGGCTGATGAGATTTCAAACCCTGCGGGTGTTGTGTGGGGGAAGGAGAGGGGCAAGGCTTGGCAGGGGGAATCCCGGCAGCAGCCCAGCCGCTGGTCTTTCGGGAGCTTTTTGTGCTTCTCCTTCTCGGTACAGGGAGGTTTGTCCCCAGGGATGACCCTGCGAGGGGCTGGTGGAGAGGGGTCGGGGCACGGCTCAGGTGGCTTTCAGGAGGCACAGGTTCATTCATCCCATCCGGACAGAGATTTCAGACTGGATGTGTCACTTCCCTGTGCTGCTGCAGGGGGGTCACCTGGGGGCTGGCAGCGTTGGGGGGTGTCTCAGGTTGATGACAAATGTCAAGCACCTTCTCTGAGAGTGCAGGTGGTTGTGTCCTTGCTGGTCTCTCTGCCCTGGCATGTGGGTTTGTCACTGGCAGGAGCAAAGGGACCACCTCCAGTGGGGGGGATTTTGGGGACAGGAGCTTGTGCCCAAACACATCATCATCGCTCTGGCCCCCTCTGCCAGTGTGTCCTCACACAATGCCACCCCCTGTGTCTCACCTGCCTCCCCCCAAATCCCCTCTGGATCCCCCCTACATCCCACCTGCCTTCCCCTGCCACAGGACTCATCTTGGCAGCACGTGGAGGGAGAGGTGGGGGGATTTCAGAACCAGAAGATGGGCAGATGTTAAGGGAGCCTTTGGTCCTTGGTCACTGCTGGGGATGGTGAGCAGGGGGCTTTGCCAGGAAGGCAGAGGAGCACAGGACTCTTGGTTGGTTTTGTCCCAGGTGCCAGGAAAATGACGCTTTCCCCCTGGATAAAGGGTCTTATGCCCTGGGGGGGCAGATCCAGTCATGGGTGGATGTGTGGCAGCAGGTCCTGGGGAGCTGCTGGAAAGTGGAGCAGAGGGTGCCCACCCCACACCTCTTGGCAGGGGGTACCTGTGGGGTGCAGATTTAGTCCTGGCTGCTGGGGGTCTGCCGGATGTGGGGGGTCCTCTGTCCCCAAAGCCCTTCCTCCTCCTCCTCCTCCTCCTCTTCTTCCCTGTCTCCCAGCTCCCATTTTCCCCGGCCAGGTGGCCCGTGGCTTATATAATGTGCTCAAACCCCGGAATAGCTCCTCCCGTTACACAACCACCCAGCCAGCCATGGAGGGGGGGATGGTGGGGGGGATTCCCGGCTGGATGCTCCCCATGCACTGGCCATGACCACCCCACACCTGCAGCACTCGGCCCCAGGGTCGTTTGCCGGGATTGTGTCCCCTTTGGGGAAGGTGACCTCATTGTGACAGTCATCCCCCTGCTCCTCCACGTGCTCAATAATTGCTTTTATTCGTAGTAGTTTTATTACTCCCCCCCCTCCCCAGAGTGGTGATGGGCCTTGGAGCTCCCTGTGCCTCCTCCTGACTCCTCTGCCCAGCAAAGCAAGTGGCCTCAAGGATGCAAAACCTGAGGGGTGGCTGTTCCCCTTCTCCATCCTCGTTCCTTATTTAAACCACCTCTGGGTTGGGAAAGGTCTGGCAGGGCATCCCCAAAGGGTTGAGGAGATTGTGGCCAGAGAGACAAGGGGCTGGGGGGTCCCACAGAGTTACCCGTCACCTGGACCTGCTGCCTCTCCACTCAGCATGAGGGGATTGCTGCTGTCACGTGGATGTGCTCCTCCTTTCCCTCATCCCTGGCTCAGGAATGGGGTCACTGCGGGGGTCCTGGGGTTGGTCTCTTTTCCCATCAGCTCTCCTCCAGCCAGAGGTGAGAGTGAAGCTTGCTTGGCCTCCCCTGGGAGCCCAAGGGGTTCAGGTTGTGGGGGTGTTTAGTCTTTTTGGGGTCAGGAGTAAATCCCTGCTCCTCACCTGCTGTCGTGCCCTTTACTCTGGATCACCTCCAGGGGAGTTGATGGATCTCTGTGCTCACACCCCTGTGTGGTGCTTGTCCGGTGTGGGGCCCGTCCCCACCCCTGGCTCCCCCATCCCTACATCCCCAAGCTAGGAAGGAGCCCAGTTGCTTAGCAACTGTTTAGCTTCTCCACCAGCCTCCTCATCTATTTTAAAATATATATATATATATATCTGCACAGACGTAGGTATGCACAGGCAGCCGCATCTCCTGACCCCCCAGCCAGCATCCATATATTCTTTATTAATTGCTTTAAAGTCTGTGAGCTGTCAAATTTGGGCTGGGCGGCCATAGGAAAGGATCCCCCCAGCTCGGGGAGACAGGGATGGAGGTGCTGGGATCAACTGTCACCAACCCCTTCCTGCTGCCCCTTTCCATGGGCAGGATCCCCGTGGCTTGGGGCTGGAGGGCAGCGCTAACGAGCCCCAGGTCGGCCGCACTTTTAAAGCCAGATTTGCCTTTTTTTCCTCATTCTTGAAGGTCTGACTCATGGTTTTTGGCACTGGAAGGCAGCTCCCGAGAAGGTCAGCCCAATTAATGGCAGCAACTCTGGACTTTTCCTCCTTGTAATTCCAGCCGGGTGTTTAGAGGAGGCCGACTGCCTGGCGGTGGTGTTCTGGCATGTTTCGTGTCCTGAAAAAAAGACCTTCTCCCAGCTGTCCCCACGGCACGGGCAGGGAGCAGCCTGGGACGGGGCTCTAAATGGTTCGGGGACAGGGTTGTGATTTCGGCCGGTGGTGGTGTGCCCTGATGAGATCCTGGCGGGCAGGGGAAACCACGGCGATCGCCCCTCTCACCCTCTCTGGAGCGGCTGGAGGGTCCTCACTTCATCTGGGCTGGCCCTGGCGTGTTGAGACTGAGCTCTGGCACGCTCAGTGCACGAGTGGTCCAGGGAGCCGCCGTCCTGGGCTCGCCGCCCGCATCCCGTGCCCGCATCCCGGCACGCGGGTGCTCGCGGCCGCCCTGCCTGGTGCAGCTGGATGTGGCGAGAATTAATGGAGCACCGGCCGGAGGCGGCTTTAATTAGCGCCGAGGCACGGGGAGGGGGGAGGATGCCCAGGGACCGCCGCCGCCTTTCCCCGCCGAGGGAGAGGCGCCGGGAGAGCGTCCAGGCACCCGGGAGAGCATCCAGTCGCTGCCGGCCCCCCGCTGCCAGCCCTGCTTCCCCCGGGAGAGCGGCTCCATCCGCATTACAGCGGCAGGGTCCTGCGGCGGCTGCTGCCTCAGCACCGGGGGTTGTGGGCATGGCCGGGGGGCTGAGCAGGGCCCACAGGGGGATTTGAGCAGAGCCAGCTGGGAAGGGGCTTGTTCTGGGCTGGGAAGTAAAAGGGCCAAAGCAGTTCGGTGAGATAACACACTTGTTTTGCTCATTTTCCTTGTTTTCCTATTTTCCTTCGGGATGGAGCTCCTGAACCCTTGAGCTGGACAAAGCCCGTGTGAGGCTGGGACATGGGGACAAACACAACCCAGTGCCACCCCACCAGGTGCCTGGGGGTCCCAACCCGCTCTGATGGAAACCAACAGCCCCAAATCCTGGCAGGATGGAGAGACTGGGCCTTGCACCCCTGGCTGGCAGGGCCCGTCCTGGCTGTGTGACAGGGGCACAGCGCAGTCTGTCTGTCCTTTGTCTGTCCTGGCAATCACTAAGCTGGCGCTGCAGGTGCCCATGTCCTCCACACACCTTGGATGTGATTCAGCATGGCTGGGAAGGGAGGGCGAGACCCAGCGTGTGGGATGGTCCCTGACATGGGATGGGGATGGAGGATAGTGGTGGAGAGTGAGGAAGGTGGAAAATAGGGATGAGGATGGAGGATGAAGATGGAGATGGAGGTTGGGGCTGGGGGATGGAGATGGCAGCTGGGGATGGTGAGGAGGAAGGAGATGAGGAGGAGCATGGAGGATGAGTATGAACACAGAGATTGGGGATGAGAGTGAAGATACGGATGGAGGATGAGTATGGAGCATGGACCACCTCTGAACATTTCCAAAAGCTCTAATCCAGGCAGCAGGAAGTACCTGTGAGCTGAAAAGCTGGTTTGACCTCCCTAAGGCCCAAGGTGGCATGTGGGAGGAGGATCAGGATCCCAAAACACGTGGGTGAATGGCTTGTTAATATGGGAAGAGAGGGATTTGCTCAGGAGTTTCCCTAGCAGCTCCAGCCCATGGTGCCAGGGCGTTTGGGCCCTCCTAGGGTGGCAGTAAGGGAATTTGGGAAGTGGGGTTGGATACCAGAGACTGTCCCCAGCTACATCCTGCAGCCCTTAGGAGTCCATGGAGACACAGGACTGGCCCCAAGACATTTCCTGTCCCTCTGGGCGAGGCAGCCGGGCAGCGGCTGCCAGTGATTGATGTTTTGTGGGTAATTACTGCAGATAATTAAATATTTAACCATCATCTTTATTATCGGGGTAGTGCCGAGCCAGGCAGGAAACCGCTGCTGTTCGGGCAGGGCCGTGCTGGTGGGTTTGGGGCTGGCAGAGCCGGGTGGTCCCCATGTGCTGGCCGGTGGATTCAGGGTGTGGAGGTGGTGGTCACTCCGTGTCCCTGAGCTGTCCCTTGCAGGTGCAGGGCATCTCTGGGGTCCTCCTTTGGGGATAGGGAGGGCACAGACCCAGCCTGGGGGACAGAGGCTCCCTCTGTCCTGGTGTCTTGTCCCCGTTGTCACCAGAGCTGTACTACTGGCTCTGTTTGCCACCCATGGTGGCCCCTGTTGAGAGCTGGGGGGTGTTGTGGGTGGTTTTCCCGTTCCTTTGTTTTCCTGCCCATGCTGTGGCTGAGGCAGGGGGCTGGTGCCAGCTCTCACAGTGGATATTGCTCCACAGCTGAGGAGACACCAGGTTGCAGTACCATGTCCATCCCCAGTCCGGCTCCTCCTTCCTGGCCCTGGTTGCAGGGGGGAATTCTCCAGCCACATCCTTTCCATGGAGCGTTTCCAGGCAGATCTGCATACTTCCCCACCATGCAGCCCTCTCCCACAGGCACCCATCCAGCTGCTGGTTTATCTTCATCTACCTGCCCAGCTCTCTATCTGACACTCTCTCAAGGTTTCTCAGCAATGAATTTATCCACTGCTGGGCTCGGGATAAAATTAATTCCCACCGGGGAAAAGCAAGCAGAGGCTGCTGCGGAAAGCAGCCTCTCCTTCCCCATCTCCTTCCCTGAGCCCCTCTGTGCGGGAAGGTTTCTCAGTGGGGACCTTACCCCATTCCTTAATTTCATTCCTGGTTTTTGGCTTCATGTCCTGATGGAAGAAAGAGGAAGAGGAGCCCCCAAGCTGGTTTGTTGTTTTTTTTTCTGCAGCATCTCTCCCTTTTCTGGCCCGGGGCCCCCCTGGATTGTGTGAGGGTTTGGTATCAGGGGTCCCCCACGGGCAGGGAGGGCTGAGCAGGGCAGCTCTTTGTTGTGGGGCTCGAAATGTGGGTGCTACAGGCAAGGGGGGACCGAGGGACCTTCCAGTTGCTCTAACAGGGACAAGCATCCAGGGATTTCAGAGCCCTGGCTGGCTCCTGCTGCACCAGCAGGATCTCCCCCGTGCCTCTGCAGAAATAAAGGCTGCTGGCTCCCTCTGTATGGTAGTGATGGGGAAAAAATAAAAGGAAAAAAAGCCTTGTAATTAAGCACTCAGCTGCTGTTCTCCCTGGGCTGGCTTGTCAGGAGATAAATGACTGTGTGGGGCAGCCAGTGGCAACGGGAAAGCCAGGGATGTCCCTTGGACATGCCACGGGGTGGGAGTTGCCTTCCAACCAGGCTGGGACCTCCACCACCCAGGGGAGGGCTCTGAGGCTTTTTCTCTCCTCAAACAGCAGAGAAACACCCTCAAAGCCCCTCACAAGCAACCTGCGTTCCCACTCTGGCTCTGTCCCACCTGGCATGGCCGTGGAAAGCTCTGAACAGCCTGGTGTCCTGCTGGAATGGCACAGCAGGAGCGGTGAGCCCTCCCTGGGCTCGAAATGGTGTGGATCTGTCCATGGTCCATCTGTCCTCCCTTCATGCCTGTGCTGGACTGAGGGATCCCTCCTTCCCATCCTTCTTGGGCAGTGTGTGTCAGCCACCCAAGGGTTGGCTGCTTGCCACGGAGGAGACAATTTGCAGGCAACACCCATCCTTGGAAAAGCCTCTCCAGCAGCATCCCTGGGAGAGAAACACCCTAGAGAAGTGGCTACTGGCAAAAGCTGCATCTCCAAGCCCAAATCCAGCTTGGAGGGCGAAGTAGGATGCTCTGCCTTTGCTCCTGATCGTTTCTCTTTGTGTAGGGCTTTGCAGGACGTTTGTGGGCCCAGGTGGTGCCTCTGCAGCCTGGCCACGCTGGTAATTAAGGCAGCAAATCTCCAGTGGGATCATCCCACATTGGGAAGAGGGCTGGAGCACTGGGCCGGGGAGCTGGAGCATGGCAGGACAAGGAGAGTGAGGAATGGGTGCTCAGCCATGTGCTGATGGCCCAGAGGCACTGAGACAGGGTTGTGTCTGGTTGATCCAGGAGTTTTGGGAGCATCTCCTCCCCCAGGCTTGGGGAGCATCAGCCAGAGCCTTGGCACGGCAGTGCTGCTCGGGAACGGTTGTCCTCTTCCAAGGGGTTATTTTTGGAGCCAAGTGAGGACACATTGACTGTGGTGGGGGAAGGAGGAGGCAGAGACACGTGAAGGTGAAGGAGCAGGGAGAAGGCAGGCGGGCAGAGGCCAGTGGGGATCCTCATCTCCCCTTGCAGCTGGCACCTGGCCACGGTGGAGGGTGCCAGGTCATGGGCAGAGGGTGCCAGGCCAGGGTTCAAGGGCATCAGCAGGCATTTGCTGGCTGGGCCAGACATCAGGATGTCCCACAGCTGCATCTGAACCAGCCAGTGCAGCTGGGGAATGCAAGGGGATATCTGAGGTCCTTGAGTCCATTCCTTTGCTGAGTGGGGACAGTGCCCGGGTGTCCCCAGAGAGCTGTGAGGATGGATACCTGTCCCTGCTCCAAACCCACACTGGCTGACAGTGGGATCCTTGGGGCTCGGAAGGACCCCTGCCCACCTGTCCTGCTGCTGCTGTACAGTCCTGGGTCCCACAGTTTGCCACGTTTTTTCCATACAAGGCTCCCAGAGCATCTTCCTCTCTTTCCCATGAGCCAGCCCTCTTGGCATGGTGATGGGAGTAACCCCAGCCTTGCTTTGCAGATGAGGAAACTGAGGCAAGGCACGGGAAGATCTCCCAGTCACTGTCCCCACCAACCTGCTTTCGAGACAAATTTTGCCTTCAGGTCCTGGCAGGGCCCACTTGCCCTCATGGGATGGGAAGGGCACCAGGGCAAGGACTGACCCCCAACTCCTTCTCTCCCTCCCAGGCGATCATGGCTCTCTACAACAATGGGGCTGACGTGCCTTCGCCCCAGGAAGCCTCCAACGGCTTCTCCCAGCCCGGCGCCTCAGGAACATGGCACAAGGGTGAGGAGGAGGTGCGTCTGGTGGAGCCCAGCATGGTGAAGAAGGCTCACCGGGAAATCCTGGACCACGAGCGCAAGCGGCGGGTGGAGCTGAAGTGCATGGAGCTGCAGGAGATGATGGAGGAGCAGGGGTGAGCGGCGGGGGAATTGGGAACGGGGTCCTTTCGACCCGCCTGCACCTTGTGCTTCCCCTTTAAAAAAAACACCTCGATGTGGCAAATGTCCCCATTTGGAAGTAAATGCACTTTCGGGTGAATCAAACAGCCTTGGGGTGAACTGGTGGGTTGGTGCGTGGAGGGAAAAACCTCCAAGAAACTCAGGCCTAGGAGTGAATCCACACCCATTGGAGGTTGGCCCCTCTGCTTGGAAATCTGGGCTCCCAGCTTGTCACGCAGGGAAAACCGAGGCAGGAAGGAGGAACAAAGTAGCTCGTGGTTGTGCAAGTCATCAGTGCCACCCATCCTGCGCCCCACATGCCTGGGGTGGGAGATGATCTGCCTCTGCCTTTTGTGTTGGGGAGATGAAGGAGATCTGGGGTTTAGTGCCAGGCAAGGCTCTTTTGGTGCTTTTTTTTGTCCCACGTTCCTTCTTCTTCCAGTTTTGGGGTGGGAGGACCCCCTCTGTCCTGCCAATGTCATGCATGGCCAGGCACCACGAGCTTCTCCCCAGCCTTTGCTCTCCCCTTGGGAAGCAAAGGGTTGGGGGAACACGCAAGGGGCTGGAGAACATCCCTGCCTGGGTGGGCAGGAGAGGTTGGGCAACCAGTGAGGAGACCCCCATTCCTACCAGATGGACCCATGGCTGTGCTGCTGGCTGCCCCATAGCTCTGGCACCAGCCAAACATCCTGATCCCCCTGACAACACGCTAAAACTTGATGGATGGAGCAAATTCTTTGGCACACGTGGGTAGACGGGGACTGGTACCAGCTGGGGAGAAGGAAAATGGATTGAGGGAAGGCTTCGCCAAAGCTTTCATTAAGAGTGCAAGCGTGACCTAGAATTAAATTGTCTCACACAGACTGGAATAATGATGATGCCTAATTTGTCATTATGGAAATAAATAAGGCTGACCTGGCGCTTTGGGGAGCCCAGAGCCTCCTGTCAGGGTTCCCACGCCCTACTAGGGCTCTTACTCCTGGTAGTATCATTACTGCAGTGGGTAAGAGCAACGCTGCAACTGGTATTGTTGTTGTTGCTGTAATTGCTTTGCTGTTATTAAGGCTATTAATAACGGTGATGGTGGCGATACGCCAAAATGATAACATAATTACAGTAATAATCTTGGTCAACCTGGTTAATCCTCTCCCTGCTCTTCCCCTCCGCACAGGGGTTCTCCGGGAGGGTTCCACGGGAAGCGCTCTGCACACCCAACGTTTCTGTCTGGCCTGGGGGCTGCATCCTGGCCGCGGCCTAGGGGGAGTTGTTGACAGGGGCAGGGCCCCCGGGAGGGATGTGAGCGTCAGCAGAGGGGGTTTTGCAGGGATTCAAGCACTCCCTTGTTTCCTTAAAGGCGGATGGCTCCTCCTGCCTGTGCTGCAGCTCGCTCCAGGCTGCCTGCACCCGTTATTCCCTGCCTGCAGGCCAGATTCCTTGTCCGGAAAAGAAGTGTCAGCATTTTTTCTTTCTTTCCCAAACCCACTCTGTATGTTAAATGCAAAAGCAAAACCCCTCCGATGGGATTATAAGCAGCACAAGAGGAATGCAGGAAGGAAGGAGCTGGAGAAGACATTGGAGGTGCTGGGGGGTGCCTCGCCCTGGCCTCCCCCCACAGATTTGCTGAAGGCCCAGCCATGGTGGCCCATCTGTCACCTCCTGTTTGGCCTCACGTCCCCTCTCTGAGAGCTTCAGCTGCGTTCTTAATATGCTCCAGCAAATACTTATCCCAGGCAGACATGTTCCTGCTGCCATGAGCTGGCTGATGCCCGTGGGATATCCGTGGGATGTCCATGGGATGGCCAGGACTGGCGGCTCTGTCCTTGCGGGGTGACCACACCCCGCCCAGCTGGGTGCACTGCCGTCGAGGCTATGGGGCAGAGCAGTACCTGGGGGTGCTGCCCTGTTTTTGGGGCCCTCCCCTGCCCAGGTACAAGGTGAGGGGAAGCAGCCAGGCTGCCTCCATGCCCTGTTAGCAGCCCTCCTTCTGCCTGGAGTCCGTCCGGGCAATTAATGAGAGCCTTTCAGCACAAATGAGCTCCTTAATATTAATTCCCCTCTCCTCTCTGTTCCCCTTCGTGGGCGCTGAAGAGGGGGTGGGTGATGCCATGTGCCCCTCTGCACCCAGGGCACCCAAGGGCACGCCCAGCACTGTGAGGGGCATGGGCAGTCCCCAGCATGAGCACTGTGAGGTGCCAGCCTTGGGGACCAGAGGGCTCGGCCAGGCTGTGACACCCAGTTTTCTGGGCTTGTGGCAGCAATAGTGATGTGGTGGCAAGGGTAGGTCACAACAGCCCCTCTAGAGGGGTGAGAACAGGGACACACACAGAGCCTGACCCCTTCCCTCCCAATGTGGCAGCGTGATGGTCACATAGGGTCCCTCTCTCTTTGCCCTGTCCTCAGGGATGATGCCAACAGCACCGTGGGTCTCCCCACCACATCCCTCCATTGGGGTGTTTTTAGCCAAGGAGGTTGGTACGTTTATAGTCAAGGAGGATGCTCAGGTGCCCTTGTGCGGCCATGGGATGTGGCACAGGACCACCTGCCCAGGGCTGTCACTTGTCCCTTCCCGGGGACACCTTGGGGACGGCTGGAGTGCCGTGGTTTGCCGCGGCTGTTCTCAGATGCCAGGGCCAAAGTGATTAGTGCCTCTCATTAATAAGCCTGCAGCGGCCTGAGTCAGCGTTCGGCGTTAGCGCAGAGCTGGCTCGGCTGCCGGGCCCCGGCACAGCCTGGGGATGAGGGAGGGAAACTCATGGTGGGATGGAGATCCTGGGATTGAACCCCTGACAGTGCCGAGAGGGTTTGGCAGCATGTGCCCCAAAGCCTGGAGCAGTGAAGGGGAATGGCAACCTCATGGTCCTTCTTTTGTTTTACCCCTTTCCGACTTCCCTTCCTCTGCCAAGCGCTTCTGGGAGGGGCAGGCAGGAGAGAGGAGGGCACAGAGGGTGGCGGCAGGGGGCCAAACAGAGGTCCTGCTCTCCTCCAAGCCCTGATGACTGTCACCATGTCACATTTCCTTCTGACCAGCCCTTTGGGCCACCTGTCACTCCCAAGTGACAAAGGTATGGAGGTCACCAGCAGCTCCGTGGGGAGCCCACACTCCAGCCACGGCAGCCCTGACCATGTCTTTGCCCATCCAGGTACTCCGAAGAGGAGATTCGGCAGAAAGTGGGGACCTTTCGGCAAATGCTGATGGAGAAGGAAGGTGTGCTCACCAGGGAGGACCAGCATGGGCGCCAAATGTAAGTGAGGCAGCTCCCAGTTGGCCCATCTGTGTGTCCTGCCTGTCTCTCATCCCAGAGAGGCCTCTCCTGGGTGGCAATGGCTCGGCAGGTTGGCTGCTGTTCTGTAACCCTAGAAATATTAGTGTTACCAGTAATAATAATTGATAAGAGTGATAATTTCTGTTGCAAGGGGCCCAGGCTGGACAGGCAGGGCTGAGCCTGCTCCTCTTCTGGATAGACCCAGAGCCTGTGTCTCCATCCCAAGGAGTCCCACGGAAGAAGCTTCTCCAAGAAGCTCCTGGTCTGTTCCTCTGTCTTCTAATCTACTCCTCATGCTACCTGGTCCTGGGGGCCTCCATCTGCCCTGAGAGGGGATTTGGAGCTCAGGTTTAGGGTCCAAAGCAGCCCAGCTGCTGCTGGGAACATGCCAGTTGCTCCTCCTGCCCCACTAAGGACTGTCGCCAGCCTCACCAGGGTCTGCCCTGGCTCGATGATGATTTAGCTGCACGATGCTTAATGGCCCAGGCAGTGTGGCTGGCCTGGCGTGCACCATCCATCAGCCTGGAAACCAGGTCACTCGGGACAGGAATAGATGGTGCAGGTTCACTGAATATTAATGCTTCATTAGGGTCAGGAAATCAGGGCGGGGTGGGGGGGGGAGGCAGGGAAGCCGTGGTGGCAGGGAGAGCCTTCCTCACACCACTCCACTGGCACAGCAGGCAGGGACAGACACAGGGACAGACAGAGGGACATGGCTCTGCTGTGCCCTGCCCGAGATGGGCTGCATGGCCCTGAGGCAGCAGGAAGCATTCAGGGTCCTTCTCCAGGCAGGAAAAAAAACAATGTATGGGGAAAACCAGCCTGCCCAGGTCACAGAGCATCAAGCCCAAGGTGTTAACAAGTGGCCTTTGCTGGTGGGGGCAGGAGTCATCTCCAGGGCATCTTCCTGGCAGGCTTGTTAGGACTGGCACGGTAAGGAGCACCTGGGAAGCCGAGGGTGCATTAAGGTTACCCAGGCAGCCCTGGCTCTCACCTTTACAGGCTTGGTTTTGCAAAACGAAGGGTAATCATTAAAGATTAGCCCCAGGGCTATAAATAATAGTGCTGAGCTGGAAGGAGCAGTCTCACAGCAAAGGATTGCTTGGAGGAGAGCAAAGCCGGAGGCGCTCAAAGGAGGATGGTAGGAGCTGGGTTCAGAGGAGGTGGCTCTTCAAGCAGCAGGAGGATGTCCTGCGTGCCAAAGGTCTGTGCTAGATCAAGGGGCTGGACAAGGTAGTTAAATAAGCTTTAAATAAGGAGCCTCAGCCCTTGTGGTGGCTGGGAGAGCACTCAGCAGAACATCTCATGGGCTGGTCCTGCTCCAGCACCTCTCTGGGCTTTTACAGCTCGGTCCTTGGCTGCTGGGGCTGTGAGTCTGAACCAGCTGGTTCAGTTTCAAAGCTGATGTGAGAGCTCAGCATCATCTGCATAACTCCCCATGGGAGACTGAGGCACTGAGCAAAGCCATGACCACCTGAGTCCCTGGCTTTGCTCTCTGCACTCCCCCAGCTCCCGTCTCCATGTGCACAGCCCGGTGATACAGCCCGATCCCCAGGGAGAACTGCTTGATGGACAGGCTGGTGGGATTACAGACAAAGGCAAGTGTGTGCCGGGCAGGGAGGAATAATTGGAGCAGCACAAGCTGGTCTTGAGCCGCTGAGCACAGCTAATGGGTGAGATGCTGGCAGCAGGCTCTGGTGTGGAGCACTGCCTGCTCACGGAGCAGAGACACACAGGGAATTATCCCCGCCCGCTTCTCTCTTTTCCTCCTTTCTCCCCCTTCCCACAGTTGGGTGGGTGGTTGAAAGGCTGTTCCTGCCCTTGGGGCATGGCCAAAGCAGGAGTCACTTGGAGAGGACCCAGAAAGCCGTGGCTGCGGTGCAGAGGGGAGCCCGAGACCCGCTTGAGCGATCACCCGTGCTCAGGAGGAGGGTGCCTCGTGTGTAGTTTTGCTCCAAGACATTTTTAACTGGGTTAAACAGCCCATGGCCTGCGTGTGGCCAAGGATGCCAACACGTGCTGCTCTCAGATCTGGTCTGGGGATGGGAGCATCCCTTCACTCAGGCACTGTCCAGGCTACCAAGGGACTGATGCTGCGGGGGCTGCACTTCTCCATCAGTGTCCAGGAGCATCCTGGCTGCACACCTCAAGGATGGGAAGGGTGGAGCAGCCCACATCAGGTTCCAAGGGCAAATTTCCCTTGGGAAGCAAACATCTGGGCTGGTGTGGTGCTGGGCACCCTCCAGGCATGGCCCCACCCATTATAGTTCCCTCCAGAGCATCTGGATGGCCACATCCCTCCCTAGGTGACATGTCCTACATCCTCCCAAGAGCAAAGGAGAGGCTCCCTGTGGAGTTTGATGCTGCTTCTGGGGCTGCTGGCACAGCTGGACCAGGGAGGTGGAGACAACAGGGAGAGAGATTGGGCAGGGGCTCCTAGGACCCTCCTAATCCAGCCTCCAGGCCTCTGCCAAGCCCTGCACACAGCTCTGGTAGTCAATGGCAACCTCACGCTGGTTTCCATGGCAGTGGGAAAAATTAATGCTGATGAAGTCACTCAGGAGGGAGAGGAGACCCTGATGGCTCAAGGCATGATGCTCCCCCCCACCTCAGCTGGCCTGGTGGGGACATCAACCATCAGCTGCCTGAAGCTCCTGTGCTGAGCAGGTGGCACTGGCCTCAAAGCCCAGATTATCCTGGGCAGCTCCCACCTGAATTCCCAAGTCTCCTGCCAGTTCCTCTTACCCTTATCCAGCCCCACTACCCACCTGGGCCGATCCAGCCTCCAGCTCAGCTCCAGCACCTGGGCAATGACAAAAGGGGCCCCGAATGCTGCCAAGGCTGGATCCTGCAGGGAGATGGTGGCCTGAGCCTCGTGGTGTCCCTGTGCCAGCCCCGTGGGGATCTCTGCAGGGACTGGAGCCCCAGGAAGACCCCGAGAAGACCCCCACCACGTGGCTTTGTTGTGTATGGTCCTCAAGGGATGCGACCAAGTCCCCTGGGGACGCTGTGGTGGAGGGGATGTCCCCCAGCCGCTGCAGCTGCATTGGGGCTGCCCCAGGCTTCCCCCCAGCCGCTGGAAGGCAGGGAATCGGGATGCCCGAATTAATCCCGCCCTTCCTCCTTTGGCAGCGTGATAGAAAACCACCACGGGGCGGACGGGGAGGAGTACGCGGTGGAGTATCCCGACTACGGCGAGGGCTGCCTGCTGCAGTGCGACTGCTCGGCCGAGTGCTACCGCGACGACAGCGGCCACCGCGAGTACAGGTCCGCGGGAATTTCGGGAGTCGGGCGTGCACGGTATCCCCGTGCAGGGATACAGAGGTGTCCCTTCTTCCCCCGACCCTGTCTGCTGTCTCCCACAGGCTGAAGAGGCGCTCGAGCAGCTCTACCTCTCCTCCCCCCAAGAAGAAAAAGAAGAAGAAATCGGGTCACCGCCGGAGCCGGTGAGTCCCCGGCTGTCCCTGCGCTGTCCCCTCTCCCAGGAGGGCGGCTCTGCTCCAAGCTCAACCTTTCCCCAGGCTCTGATGGGGCAAGTCCCCCCACTTTTGTGGTCAGTGCCACTCCAAACATGCACCCTTAAGAGGTGCAGTGCATCTGCATGTGCTGATATTGCACCACGCACAGGTGTGCACACACCTCCTGCATGCACTGGTCCATGTGGGGAAGGAGCTGGCTGCTGCAGGGCACAGCACCGGGCAGGATTTGGCTCTGTGAAGGGTCTAGCTTCATCTACCCGCTGGTCCCCTCCCTGGTTAGCACTGGCTGCCTGGGCAGATGCTGCCCCTAATGTCCCTTTTTTCTTTGCCTTTCCCATGGCAGCAAAAAGAGGAAACCTGGCTCGGAGCGCAGGTGAGTGTTCACTGGGCTGAGTGGGCTGTGGGGTCCTCGCTGGGACTGCAAGCCCCGGGGGCAGGGGCTGGCCTCCACAACCCACTGTCCCCCTCTGAAATCCCAGTGGGAATTGGTCACCTTGTCTCTTGCTGGAGGCTGTGGAGCCCACGAGGTGGCAATGAGACCCAGCAGGATTTGGGCATTCTGGCATCAAAGGCAGCCAGAGCCCTTCTACCAGAAGTCCCTCTCTGTCACCCACCCCAAATCCCCCAGGAAATAACTTCCATGAGATGTTCATGCAACCCGTGGGGTGATCCAGGGGAAGTGGAGGGGTGGGGGGCATTTGGGGTGGGACTCCCCCGGGCCACAGGGATGGGGCTGGGGAGTTCCTTGCTCCCCCCTCAAGGGCACCCACTTCCCCCCCAGCTGCGACAGCTCTTCACCCATCCGCAAGGAAAAGAAAAAGAAGACTGGAAAGAAACACAGACGTGACAGGTAGGATGGACACCGTGGCAGGCTGGGGACACCAGGCATGACTGGGGACCTTGGGGCTGTTTGGTGGCTGCCCAGGCCCTTGGGCTGGGGTGGGATTGAGGCATGGATAGGGACAGATGCTGATGACTCTTTATGGAGCCATCACCTCCTCACAGCCACTGTCACCCGCCCAATCCAGCAGCCCATCTTGGGGCCACACCTCTGTCCTTGTCCCCATCCCCTGGGGCTGCCCAGCTGCCCAGCTCAGTGTGCCTCCTTCATCTCTGCCTCCTCTTCATCCCTCAGATCTGAGTCAGGGTCGCGGAAGAAGAGAAGACACAGGTAAGAGTGACGGCTGCCGGGAGCCACCCCACTGCCACTGGTGCTGGCTGTCAGCCTCCCCCATCAGAGCCCCCCTGTTCCCTGCCTTCCTGCTGTCCCCCTCCCCTCTGCTCACGGTGATGGACCCCCTCATCCCCTGGCTGGACACTGCTGGCTGTCCTCCACCCTTGGGCATGGCACAGGGCCACTCTGGGTGACTGTGGGGTCCCATGTGACCCCTAATGTCTCCTAGGGGAGAAAGGGGAGATTCCAGGCAGCCATGGCCAGGACAAACCCTGGCTGTTGCCCTGCTCCGCAGATACCTTCTGCCAGCACTGCTATTCTAGGGTGAAAAAAGTGAAAAACAGACAAAGGCTGTCTGGGAGTGCAGAAGGTCTCACAGGGGACTAATGTAGGACAAGGCAAGTGTAGGGGTGAACCCGGGCCCAAGCCCAGAGGATGCTGAGCAGAGCCAGTTCCCCCCTTCCCACTGCCACCCCCTCTGCCTGGCCTCACCAGTGGGCACCTGACCCCATGGTGCTCCCAAAGCCATCTGGGATCCCCACCGTGCTTTGAATGCCAATGGATCCCAGCTCCAGACCAGGCAGGTCCTTCCCCTCGCTCCTCCTGCAACCTCGGGTGCCTCTGGGGGAGGCTGGGGAAGCCACCCCCAGGTGCTGCCCCTGCTCGCACGCCTGCAGCTTCCCGCTCTTCCCGCAGGTCCCGAAGCCCCAAGAACAAACGGAAAGAGAAAAACAAAGAGCGCAAGAGGTGAGTGGAGCGGGACGGCGGGGGGAGCGGGGTGCTGTGCCCTCAGTGCGTGCCCCAGGGGCGACTCAGCCTCCCCCCGCCGCCCCCGGCCGCCCTCTCCGCAGGTCCCGCAGCGAGTCCCCGGCCTGGCGCTCGCACCGGCGCAGCTCCTGCACCTCCCACAGCGCCTCCCTCTCCTCCGACGACAGCGGCTCCAAATCCCCCGGCAGGTAGGGAGGGACAGCCCGGGACAGCCCACGACGAACAGCCCCGCAACCTCCGCGATGTGGGCTGGAGGGCAGGGACAGAGATGTCTGTGTGGTGGAGGGCAGGAGGTGGTGGCGGAGGTGTCCTAGGGATGGGGACTCTTGGGAATGGAGGACAGCAGGTGGTGGCAGAGGTGTCCTAGGGATGGGAACCCTTGGGAATGGAGGACAGGAGATGGTGGCAGAGGTGTCCTAGGGATGGGGACTCTTGGGAATGGAGGACAGGAGGTGGTGGCAGAGGTGTCCCAGGGATGAGGAACCTTAGGGGGGATAGAGGGGAACAGGATGGTGCTGCAGCACCTCCGGAGGGTTTGGGAACGTCCGAGGTGGGGTTTCAGTTTTTGACTAGAGAAAGCACAAAACACCAATTCTAACGCCATTTCTGGCTTTGGCAAAGCCTGCCCCGCAGCCTGGGCTGCTCTGCCGGGCCGGGCGGAGGGCGGGACCGGGCTCGGGGCCGGGGGTGCCGGCGGCTCACGGTGCTGTGCCCCGCAGGCTGAGCCCCAAGCGCCGGCAGGATGGTCCCAAGGGCAGCAGCGCCCGCTCCAGCCGCAGCCCGTCCTCGCCCTCGCCCCAGCGCTCGGCCTCGCCGCACCAGAACGGGCACAAGGGCAGCGCCCAGAACGGCCGCCACAGCCACGGCGCCCCGCTCCCGGAGCCCTCGGATGTACGTAGGCTTTTCTTGGATCACTCTTCGCTTCCCTCCCCTCCTCCCTCCACAGGACTGCCCCCCTGCTCTCCTCTCCGCTCCTTCCCCACTCGCTCGGCTCCCCGCCCTGCCCAGCCGGGGCACACGGCGGAGATGCGCTCACCGACCCCGCGCTGGGTGCACGGTCTCCCTGGGGGAGCCAGCCCGTCATCTCGGGGCAAGGATCAGGGCAGCCAGCAAATCGTCCCTCCCCCAAAGCCGCACATTGCCCTGCAGATGTCACCCCCGAGACGATGGCTTGGCAGGCCAGCGACACTGCCAGGGTCACCACTGGGCTCAGCACCTACTTGAGACTGAGCCCAGACAGGCAAGAGTTGGGTAAAGCTGTAATATTTGCTTCCCCACCAGCCCAAACCCTCCCCAGTGCCAAGGGGCCGACGCCAGCGCTCAGGACTCCAACACCCAGTCTGGCCAGGGTAGGGTTCAGAGGGGATTTGGTGCTGGATGCTCAGATTTTAGGGTCCCCATGGCAGGTGACACTGGGGCTAAGTGTCCCTGGCTCTGCCTCATTGTCCTGGGGGTCACAGTGAAACCTGGGGGGCTGGTCCCATGCTGAGCAGACAAAACACTACTCCTGTGGGACAGAGGGCCAGTCCCAGTTTAACCAGTGCCGGGATGGCAAGGAGCCTGCTTTGGCCTACAGGGACTGGAGGCAGGGCTGGGTGAAGTGCTGCATGACCCCACTACTGGGGGGCACAGAGGTCCCCACTCGCCTCAGGGGACTTCATTCCCATGGGCGAGGTGCTGTGGGGACACTGCCAGGCTGGCAGCACCCCGTGCTGACACCCCAACACCTGCAGGGCCGGGGGCACCCCAGAAAACGGGGCCGGGACCCCCC
>VXAY01004701.1:463937-477713 GCA_013399855.1 Oxyruncus cristatus | reverse complement strand
CCCTCTCTCTCTCTTCCTCTCTCTCTCCCCCCCCCTCTGCCAGAGGCCGGCCTCGGCGTCCCCCTCTCCGCGGGCTCACGGCAGGACGGAACCGCTGTCCCCCCGCGCCCGGGGGGGCCGACACGGTGCCCGCAGCCCCCGGTCGCCCACGCCGGAGCGGGGCAAGCACGGCCACCGGCATCGCTCCCGCAGTGCCTCGCCGTCCTCCCGACACCGCGGCCAGAGCAAGGGCCGGCCCCCGGCCCCCCGGGAGCCCCCGCCGGCGCCGCTGAGCCCCCCCGGCTACAGCAGCGACTCGGAGGGCTCGGAGGGCTCGCACCCCTACCACCCGCCGGCCGGCCCCGACAGGAACCACGGCGCGCACGGGAAGAAGTAAGGGAAGACCCTCGGGACGGGGTCGTGCTGTCACTGACGGGATACGGGAGCTGGGTTGTGGTGTTTGGGATGCAGACCCGCGCGGGCACTCTGAGTCCATCCAAGGAAAGGTCTGGGGGGCAAGCTGGGGACCAGGGCTGGGTTGGGATGCTCAGGGGATGGGGATGAAAATGGGGACAGGAACTGGGACAGACACAGGGATAGTGATGGAGTTGGGGATGGCACAGGCATGGGAACAGGAGCAAAGATAGGGACAGGAATGGGGACAGACACGGGGTAATGATGGGGATGAGGGAGGAGGAGGAAGGGGATCTAGAAAGAAAGAAATAAATTTGGGTTTGGGTTAGGGTTAGGATTAGGGAACGGGGGTTAGGTTGCAGATGGTGACAGGAATAGTGATAGGGAAGAGCCACAGTGGGTCAGTACTAGCTCACTGTGGGAAGGATCATCCCTGCAAGGGTTTATCCCAGCTCGAAGGGCAGTGCCCTGGATGGCTGTGTGGGATTACAGCATCCCACAGCATGCAGGATCCCAAGTGCGTGAGCGCCCCATGCTCTACAACCAGAGATGTAGCCCCGCCAAAAACTGCTGTTGTGTAGGTGTGCCCACTGTTCTCTGTGGGAACCTGGGATCTCTGGCTCCCGTGGGGACATCCTGCCAGCCAGGATGAGACACGAGGCAGTGCTGGGATCTGCCTTCACAGGGTGAAGGAGAGGCACCACCGGGGCCGGCCCAACAGCAGCTCGGAGTCGTCGGCCAAGCACTCCCGGCACGCGTCGGAGCGCAGGAAGAGCCCGTCGCCCAGCCCTGGCCAGCGCAGCAGCTCCTGGAGCTCCAGCGGCTCCCTCTCCAAGTCCCGCTCCCGCTCCCGGGAGAAGAGAGCAGGACGCAGCCGCTCCCGATCACCCTCGCCGAAAAAACCCGCCAGCAGGTCAGACCCAGGGGGGACTTCAGCCCAGGGGACACCACGGGTGCCATCAGTGGGCCCAGGGGACACCTCAGGTGCCATCGGTGGGCTCATGGTGGTCCCGGCTCTCCTGGGGTTTGGGGAGGGGTCTCAGTTCATTGCTGGTGGCACTGGAAGCACCAGCTCCGGGTGGCAGTGTCAGCTGCCGCAGGGAGGTGCTGTCACAGGGTGTCCCTGGATCCCACCCGGGACCCCAGCCCGCTCCCTGACGCTCCTCCTCCTCCTCGGGATGCAGAGAGAAGGACAACGAGCCCCGAACACGTCACGGTGATCCCGATCCCGCCCGCGCCCGGCGCCGCTCCAGGAGCTACTCCCCAATCAGGAAGAGGAGACGTGACTCCCCCAGCTTCATGGAGCCCAGGAGGATCACGAGGTGGGTCCTGGCGCATGGCAAAGGCTCTGCCATGTCCATTGGCACGTCCCAGGGCTGAGCTCTGCCATCAGCCGGCCCTGAAGTGCGCGTGGGTGGGGGAATGGACAGGCAACAGACGGATGGATGGACAGATGAATGGATGGGTGAATGAACGGATGTATGGATAGATAGATGGATGAATGGATGGACAGGTGGATGGATGCATGGATGGACGGATGTATGGAGAGACGGATGGATGGACAGAGAGATGGATGGATGGATGGATGGACAGATGGATGGAGGGATGTACAGATGGACAAATGGATGTACAAATGGATGGATGGACAGATTACATATGGATGGATAGATGTGCAAATGGATGGGTGGATGGATGAATGGTGGGTGGGTGGGTGGACAGACAAGCAGATGGATGGATGGGCGGATGGATGGACAAAAGAATGAGGAGCTCTGCGGATGGACAGATAACCCTGAGGGTGACCGGGGGAATCAGCTGACCCAGACAGCTGGATAACCAGACTGCCTCCAATACCCCGACCTTCTGATCTCTTCCTATTTCA
This sequence comes from Oxyruncus cristatus, assembly GCA_013399855.1. Taxonomy (NCBI): domain Eukaryota; kingdom Metazoa; phylum Chordata; class Aves; order Passeriformes; family Cotingidae; genus Oxyruncus; species Oxyruncus cristatus. The sequence goes on along the minus strand of VXAY01004701.1, from coordinate 475,441 downwards.
AGGCATGAAAACAGGAATTAATTTTAATCCGGCTGTGCATATTCCAGAAAGACGCACATCCGCAATCACATCTCTCCCCTGCCCTCCAAAAGCCGGTTTCTCCTCCTTGGGATCCTCTTGCCTCAGGATCCCGAGCTGTAAGACAGGCAATATTTCGTGCCAGACAAAACACTGTGTGCATATGTAGCACCTCGTTAACATGCAGCGCTGGCAGCGGGGCCGTGCCGAGCCGAGCCGAGATTACCTCCTTCCTGACCTATTTGTCTCTCCTGCTATCAGATGGGAGATCAGGGGGCTGGATTTTCAGAAAACAGCTCTGCCTCACTGTGGGAGGGGTTTTGTTTTGCCTGGGCTGGACTGGACTTGTCAGGAGGGAGGACAGGAGGAAGGACAAGAGCAATACTGCAGAGCCCATGGGTTTGGGCCCCCTGCAGCTCTCCCAAATGTATGCCCTGGAAAGAAAATGGGCTGGGAAATCTGCTCTCAGCCCAGAGGAAGGTTTTTCCCAGCCCGGGTACCACTGTTTGGTTTTCCATCCCTCCTGCTCCATCCTGGTTTTGCCAGGATGTCCTCAGGGAGATGGCAGGGCTCAGTTGGAGGACACAGCCTGCAAAACCTGTGAGGACTGTCCCCCCCATCCCTGGCATGGATGGGGATGGCAGACCCAAATCTGCTTGGGATTCAGGAGGAGCAGAGCCATTCCTACAAGGCCTAGAGGATGCTGTGGGGAAGGGGCAGCTGGGGGAACACCTGTAGCCCCCCTTGCCTGCCCCACAGTCCAGCCAGAACCCCCAGGGCTTTTCCTTGCCCTCCTGCCCTGTCCCCAGTTCCCATCATCCCCCCCCCCCCCCCCCCCCACATGGTCCTACCTCAGTGATGCCAACCTCTCCTTTTCCATTTCATCCCAAGGTCCCTCTCGGAGAGCATCGCCGCCAGCCTGGCTCCCAGGGTAACCTCCCCCCTTCCTCCTCCTTCTCCTCTTCCTCCTCCTCTTCCTCCCGGCCCCCCTCTGTGTCTCCTCACACCTCAGGATGCCCTCGGCACCCGGCTGCCTTCAGGCCGTGCCTGTGGCTCTCCGGTCCCACTAACACCAGGCCGGGAGAGGGGGCGAGGGGCTGACTCCTGATGTCGCTGCCCCCCGTGCCCCCCATTCCCACCGCCCCCGTGCTTCCCGTGTCCCTCCTCCCGCTCCGGCGCCGGCGGGGCCGCAACTCGCCTCCCGCTAATCCCGAACGTCTCTTTTTCAGCAGCTTTCAATCTTTGGTGTCTGGGAAACACAAAGGCCACATTAACCTGCTCACTTTCTGCCCTCGACGCTGCCTAATCCAGGACTAACACCCCGGGGGGCGGGGGGAGGGCTGGGGAGGAGGAAGGGGATGGATGGAGGGGGAGGTGACGGCGGGCGGCCGCATCCTGACACCCCGCAGCCGGTCTGAGCCTGGTCGCGGGGATGCTCGGCTTCCCTGGGTGGATGCTTGGCCGTGCCGGAGGTCCAGTGCCGGACCCCCTCCCCGAGCTGCCGCCGGGGGCCTCACTCAGACCCCTTTTTCCATTTACAGTGCTCGCAAGCGTCCCATCCCTTACTACCGGCCCAGCCCCTCGTCCTCCAGCTCGCTGAGCACCTACTCGTACAGCCGGAGCCGCAGCCGCAGCTACGACAGCTACAGCTCCAGCCGCAGCCGCAGCCGGACTCGCAGCCCCCCCAGCCGCTCCCGCAGCCCCAGCCGCAGCCCCAGCTACAACAGCCGCAGCAGCTCGGAGAGCGCCGGCTTCTGAGCCCCCCCGGCACCCGGCCGAAGCCCCCCGGCACCCCAGCTCTGCCCCCTCCGTGCCTCTTGCGCCCCCAGAAGGGACGGGACCACCGGGGAGGTGGAAAAGAGGCGGGGGATGCTAAGGATGGACCCGGCGGCGGGGGAAAGCGCGGACGGAAACCCGAACGGGTCCTCGCATCGCCCATGGAAGGGGCGGTTCCCTCCCCGCTCCGGGGTGTTTTGGGGGTCGGGATGGGGAAGGGGAGGATGTCTTCTTATTTCTGCGAGTGCCGGGGCGGGGTCGGGTGGGGTGGGCGAGCACAGAGCGAGGGAACAAACGCTCAGCAGAGACTTTGGGGCGAGTGGGTAGGGGTGGCTGGGAGCCTCCCGGGACCCCTCCCTGTGCTTTTTTGGGTTGGTTTGACTGTTTTTTAGCACANACTCGCAGCCCCCCCAGCCGCTCCCGCAGCCCCAGCCGCAGCCCCAGCTACAACAGCCGCAGCAGCTCGGAGAGCGCCGGCTTCTGAGCCCCCCCGGCACCCGGCCGAAGCCCCCCGGCACCCCAGCTCTGCCCCCTCCGTGCCTCTTGCGCCCCCAGAAGGGACGGGACCACCGGGGAGGTGGAAAAGAGGCGGGGGATGCTAAGGATGGACCCGGCGGCGGGGGAAAGCGCGGACGGAAACCCGAACGGGTCCTCGCATCGCCCATGGAAGGGGCGGTTCCCTCCCCGCTCCGGGGTGTTTTGGGGGTCGGGATGGGGAAGGGGAGGATGTCTTCTTATTTCTGCGAGTGCCGGGGCGGGGGCGGGTGGGGTGGGCGAGCACAGAGCGAGGGAACAAACGCTCAGCAGAGACTTTGGGGCGAGTGGGTAGGGGTGGCTGGGAGCCTCCCGGGACCCCTCCCTGTGCTTTTTTGGGTTGGTTTGACTGTTTTTTAGCACAAGAATATCCCGGGGAGGGGGGAGAGGGGGCGCGGCAGGCTCAGGTGGAAGGTCTGATGCCAGCCAGAGGTGAGCCCCTGCTTTTCCCCATTGGAGGTGTCCCCACAGTGTCCTGGGGTTCCCCCAGACCCAAGAACATGCCGAGCCATGGATGAACAAAGCCAGCAACAAGTCTCTTCTCAAGTGGGGAGATCCAGGGGGGCCACCCCTGTGTGTTAATGCTGCTCATCCCAGCTCAGGAGCCGGCCCTGGCACTCGTCCATCCCACCCAATTTGGGGGGGACACCAAGCTGTCACCCTCGGGAGGAGGGAGCTGCGAGGCCTAGGGCTGGGCAGGGGATTTCCCAGCCCTGGGGTGCCTCCAGCCATCCTCTGGCTTTGACATGGTGGACCCCACCTCTGGACCTGCTGCCCCCCAGTGCCCCCCTCCTCTGGGGTCAAGCAGCCGCTTTTTAAACTGAATTACAGAAAGAGAGAGGCGAGAGGGTCCCGGGCCTGGCCCGCGGCCCCACTTTTGCAGGACTTTGCTGATTTCCAAAAAAAAAAAAACACCCCCCCCCATCCCCTCCAGGCACCGAGGACAGCCCTGTTCCCCCTCCCCGGGGCGGCTGGTTGGTGTTTAATCTTCGTGGCCCTGCGTTTTCCGGACGGCTGGAGCAGGACAATGGGGATGAGCCTCCCTGGGTGGGAGAGCAGCTGCCCGGATTAACCCGCTGCCCCCGGATGAAAAGCCGGGCTTTGGCCGTCCCGCTCAGCGCTGGTTTGCAGCCAGGCGGGGCCGGGGCATCCTTTGAACCCCGGCTCAGCTGTGATGCGACAGCCTCGTTAGCCGTAGCCTGATGAACCAGAGGTCCCGGGAGGGCAGAGTTGTGAGAGGAAGGACGCTGTGGGCTCATCTCCCAAACCTGGAATGTTGAGGAACCAGGCTCAGCCACAGGCTGAGGATTCACCAGCCCCTGGAGAAAAATCCCAGGCCATGATGGGTGCCAGCCCTTGGGTATCCCACCCACCAGCTGGCAAAGCCACCAGCCACCCTCCGTGGTGCCCAGACAAGCAGAGCTGTTAGAAATGGGGTGAACAGGAAAGGAGGGGACTTGTGCCCACATGCCAGCCCCTGGCAGGGCGGCAGCTCTGGATGTGACCGTGGTAGCAGGAGGAGACAAAGGGTCCTCTTCCCCCTGGGCCTGGGGAGACCGGAGGACACGAGTTCCCTCAGCATCCCTGCGAACCCCTGAGCCACGTGCTCTGGAAACCATCCCCCCGTCTCCACCTGCTGCCGCAGCAGCCCCCGGCCACCCTATGGCTCTGTCCCCACCATCGCCCCACGGGGAAGCTCAGACTGGGACGTGGTGGGGGTGTCCCCTGAGACCCTCCCAACCCAAGCCACCGGCAGGGGGGTTATTTTACCCGTGGCCGCAGCCCCAGCCCTGCAGCCCCCGGGGCCGCGGCTCCCAAAACCCCGAGACCCGCCTGCAGCGGCGCCGCGGACGAGCCAGCACATCAGGGAAAAAATTCCAGTCTTCCTCTTTTACAGTCTCTGTCTCCTGCCGCGGAGGGAGCCAACTGGAACAAATACTCTGTAGAAATACTTCAGTATTTTCCTGTCGCGCGTGCGCTCTCTCTCTGGGTTGTGAGTACAGCTGTAGATGCCGTGAGCTGGTGCAATTATAATAAATATACAGTATATATTGTAAATGACTCTGCCGGGCGCTGAGAGGTTTCTTCACGGGGGGAGAACAGCGGGGTTGCCCTGTTCCTTCCATGAAGGATTGGTCTGTCCAGCTCCCCGCAGACCCATCCTCCTCCTCTCCCCTGTGTGTCCAGCCTGCTCCCTGCTGTGTCCAGCCACCCTTGGCTCACTTTTGCCTCTGGCTCCGTGTGGAACAGCGCTGGGCACCAGCTGTGTGTCTGATCCCCCTGAGCATCCTGCTGTGGGGAGGTGGGAACCCTCTGAGTTCTGCATCTTTCTGCAACCCTCCCTCTGCATCTTTCCCGTCTCCCTGCAGTCCTCCTGATTCCCTGCAGCCTTCCCTGCATCCCTCCCTTTTGCCGGCAACCTCCCATCCATCCCATCTGCATCCCCCCCTGCATTCCTGCCTGCATCCCTCCCATCCCTCCCATTTCCCAGCATCCCTCCCTGCATCTTCCTCTGCATCCCTCCCTGCATCCCCTCCATTTCCCTGCATCCCTCCCATTTCCCTGCATCTCTGGCCTCTGCAGTGCCCCCCCCTCCTTTCCCGGCTCCCCCCCAGCCCATCCCAGATCCCACACGGCTCAGCTTCCTGCAGCCCCTTCCACTCGCTGCCATTCCAGAGGGATGGGATGGGCACTGCCCCAGATAAAGGACACCCCCAATTCCCCTCTGCAGCATCCCCCCCACATTCCTTACTCCCTGGGGTCACACATCCCTGCTCCGAGTGTCAGGGCTCAGCTGCCCCCCCCTTCCCCCCTCCTCACTTCTCCAAATCAAAACTGGGGGGCACAGGAGGACAGGGCAGAGGGGATGGGGTCCCAGAGGGGATGGGGTCTCAGAGCTGCCAGGCTCTTTGGGCTGGAAAACAGCCCTTCTCTGGGATGGGGGCATGGAGTCTGCACCCAGATGGGAATCCCTTCCTGGGTGCCAGGTGTGTGGAGATGCTCGTTTGGACACGAGGGCAAATGACTTAGGGAGGGAGCCCCCCCTCTCCCACAGTGTGCTGTTGCCTCCAGCCCCACCAGCCCCCTCCAGCACCCCCANCCACTGGCCCCAGCAGATCCTACAAGCCCTCCCCACCTCCTGCTGATCCCACTGGCCCCTGTGGCCCTCTGGGACCCCCACCCACGGGGGCTGGAGCAGCCTCACCCCAGCTTGGTGCTGGGGGTTCCCCACCACAATGCTGAGCCCTGGGGACACTGAAGGGCTGGGAGGCTCCAGAACCTTCTGGCTGGTGAGTGACCAGGAGCCTCCAGAACCTTCTGGCTGGTGAGTGACCAGGGGCTGGGGGGCTCCAGAACCTTCTGGCTGGCAGGTGACGCAGCGCAGGGCCATGCACGGCCTCCTCCACTGACTCATCCCGCCATTCCCGAGGCGCTGGCCCAGCCCCAGCTCCCTCCCCCCAGGGCCGGCGTGTCCCGGGGATTGTTTTACGGGCAGGCAGGCGGGAAGAGCCCGGGAGCAGCTCCAAGGGCCATCCATCACTCCCAACCAGCCAAGCCTCTCGCGATGAAAGGCGGACGGACACTTCCTTGGCAGGGGGACCCTGGAGGCCGCCAGCCCCCTCCCCGCACCGCCCACACACTGCGGCTGCGTGCGGCCACCCCAACCCCGGCAAAGTTTCTCGTCCCTTCCCTGGGGCCGCTGCGATTTCCATTAATAGCCAGCTGAGCCTCCCGGCTAAAAATAACCCCCGGCCCTCTTCATAAGGCACCGCCGGCCGCTCCCCAGGGCAGCACCACACACCATGGCCGAGCGCCGCGTCCCCTTCACCTTCCTGCGCAGCCCCAGCTGGGACCCCTTCCGCGACTGGTACCATGGCAGCCGCCTCTTCGACCAGTCCTTCGGGATGCCCCACATCCCCGAGGATTGGTACAAGTGGCCGAGCGGCAGCGCCTGGCCGGGGTATTTCCGCCTGCTGCCCCGGGAGAGCGCGCTGATGCCGGCCCCGGGCTCGCCCTTCGGGACGGCGCTGAGCCGCCAGCTCAGCAGCGGCATCTCCGAGATCCGCCAGACCGCCGACAGCTGGAAGGTCACCTTGGACGTCAACCACTTCGCACCGGAGGAGCTGGTGGTCAAGACCAAGGATAACATCGTGGAGATAACCGGTGGGTGCTGGGATGGGGGGTCTGCGGGGTCTCTCGAGGGTGCCGGGGTGAGGTGGCTGCTCCAGAGCTTGCTGGGGGGAAAAGGGTGGAAAGGCAAAGCAGGGCCGAATAAAGGGTGGGAAGAGAAGGGAGGGAAAAGCAAAAAGAGGAAATGGAGGGGACAGATGGGAGGAGAGGAGAGGAGAGGAAAAAGGGAAAGAGAAAGGGAAAACCGAGGCACAGAGGAAGGCCCAGCACTACAGCTCAGCCTTGGGGTGCATTCACATAGCAGAAGACACAGAGCACCCCCCCAGCCCCCATATACTGACCCCTCGCTGCTGTCCCAGCCAGGACATGGGGAGGGACCCCCTGGCTGTGACCCACAGAGGGACCCAGGGGGTGACGAGCCCCGCAGCCCCCACACTCCCTGCAGAGCCCTGGGCAGCTCAGCCAGGGACACCATGACAAAGTCCAGAGCTGTGGCACAAGGCCAAGATGTGCTCCCTGCTGGGCCAGGACGGTCTGCACGGAGTGGGGGCAGTTCCCCAGCCAGAGGGATTCGGGGTACAACTCTAGGAAGAGGGGGGTGCTCCATCTCCAGCCCCACTGGCTGAGGGGCCAGGTGGCTGCTCTCGGGTCCCTTTGGCCACCACCAGCTCCTGGCACTGCACTTTGCTCCACTTGAATCTGGGGGATGCTCCCAAAGGGGCCTCACTGCCCCTGGTGCCCCACAGCTGCTTCAGGGTGATTTTACATCAAGAAACCCCAGGATGGGCAGAATCAGCCCCTCCCTGGTGTCAGGCAGTGTCGAGATGGGGTGGGAAGGCTGTCCCTCCAACTGGGTATTTCCTTTCCAACCATCCCGGGGTTTTGTTTCCTTGCAGGCAAACATGAGGAGAAGCAGGATGAACACGGCTTCATCTCCAGGTGCTTCACCCGAAAATACACGTAAGTACCAGGGGGGAGGAGGAGAGTTGGGATCCCGACAGCACCTCAGTGTCTTGGAGGACTTTAGCCCATCCATCCATCCCCCTCAGTGCCCACTGGCCAAACCGGGCGTGGGGGAGGCAGCGGCTTGGGGCTGTCACACCCCTGGGGAGGTGCAGGTGGGGCAGTGGGTGCTGCAGCGCTGACCCCCCCTCTCCCCCCACAGCCTCCCCCCCGGTGTTGAGGCCACGGCCGTGCGCTCCTCGCTGTCCCCCGACGGAATGCTCACGGTGGAGGCCCCCCTGCCCAAACCCGCCATCCAGTCTGCTGAAATCACCATCCCTGTCACCGTCGAGAGCCAAGCCAAGGAACCAGCCAAGAAGTAGGCGGCACCCAGGAGGAGGAGGAGGAGGAGAAGCCGCCGCCACCCCCCAGCTGCCCCCTCGCACCCGCCCCCTTTTTACTGTTGATTTTGTACTCGCCCTGTCACCGAGTGCCTTGAATAAATGTGAAGGAACCGACATTATCAGCTGGAATAAAAACTGGTGAAAGAAACCTGTCCCTGTGTGTGTCCCCCGGCAGGAGGGAGCTGCACTGCAGGCACTGGGACTGGAGCACGGGGATGGGCCTGGGGCCAGTGTGGGGGGGTCACCGAGCCCTGCTCAGCACCTGGGGTCAACATCCTGAGTCTCCCTATCCTGGATATCCCATATCCGGGTCTCCTACATCTCAGCTCTTCACATCCCAGCCTCCGGTATCCCGGATCTCAAAAATTTCTGGTCTCCTGACATCGCAGGCTCAGCATCCCAGTTCTCCACAGCCTGGGTCTCCTACATCCCAGGTCTCTCAAACGCCAAATCTCAGCACCCTGGGTCTCACCCTCCGTGGCCTCCACCACTCTGGCTCTCAGCCAATATCAGAATATTTTGGGTCCCCACACCCCAGGGTCACCTTCCTGGGTGACACCCCTGAAAAACAAGCACACGCCCCCTGCCCTCGGGGTCACAGGGGGGCCAGAGGGCAAACGGGGCCTTCCTTGGCAGAAGCTCTGCTTGGGGACACCACGACCCCAGTAATGCCACCCCTCGAGCCCCAGCCCTGCCATCCAGTGCTGCCCTTTCCTTCCGTCCCATTGTGGTGAGGGGCCAGCTGGGGGTTCAGCTCAGGGGCCGCAGCCACACCGGGGGGCTGGACTGGGGTTGTGGTCTCGGGTTCAGGCCCAGCTGGCCCCATGTCCCCCGTGCCCCCTGTGCCCCCCCGTGCCTCTGGGCAGGACTGGCCCTACACGGCTGAGGTCAGGCCCAGGGCTTCAATGTTCCCACTCCGACAAATCCCACTAATCCCCCCTGAGTCATCCCAGAGGCAGACAGTGACCTGGGAGGAATCCTGCGGCCGCGAGGCCCCTCTCTGAGCTCGGGGGGCTCCGCGTGCCCCCCAAACCCCTTCCTCCCCATCCCCTCTGCCCCAGCAGTCTCAGGGGTGACCGGTTTGGCAGCTCTCAGGCACAATCCCGGGGTCAGTTCCTGCTGCCAGGGGTCACCTGTGTGCTGGGGAGGGCCCTGTGTGTGTGTGTGTGTGTCTGCGGGTGCGAGGCTTTTCCAGCCCGAGCGTGTCTCCAGGGGAAGAAGCCCCTCCAGGAGCATCCCCAGCCCCCTCCCCTCTCTCCCGTGGCCCTGCCACAGCGGCTCTCACTTCCCAAAAAGCCGTGGCGAGGGGGCTGTCGGAGCACCACAGCGCCGGGGTGGGGCTCGGGGTGTCCCTCCTAGCGTGGGGGTGCTCGGCGAGCCCCCAGCCCCTCTTTGCCATCACCCAGGGGCTGTTCCCAGCCCCTTCCTGGGGGTGTCCACCCCGCACTCCCGGATCCCTCGCAGGGCGCGTGAGTCAGGCCGCATTTTCCGTTTATAGTTTCCCGGGGAGGGGAGTATTTTTACAGCGTGAGTCACCGCGCGTGTGGCTCCGGGAGGAAAACCATCAGGGAAGGGAAGGAGGGAGGCAGGTGGGGAGGCTCCCACACACCCACCCCCCTGAGCCCACGGGGAGCATCCAGGAACCCTCCCCGCGGCTCCCACCTTCCCTCGCCTCTGCCCCGGGAAGGAGCCCGGTGAACCCTTAATCCTCCGGGATCCTCTGCGCCGGTGGAAGGGCGGTGACCCCTGGGATCAGACACCCGGCTGTTCCCAAGCCCCCCTCCCTTCCCACGGAGCCCCCCAGAAACTCCACACAGGCGATAACAATTAAGCAGCGCTGACGTCAGATCTGTAAGTTTATTTGCTCAATGTACGACGGCTACATAATGACTCACATTCATGATATTCCATCACTGAGGAAAAACTGCTAAGAATGGTCCGTGTGTGAAATAATTCCTTACAGAAACACGGAGTTGGAAAAATAATCACTGATTAGACCTTAAAAATAGTTCACTGCATAACATGACAAAAAGCACAAACAAAGGCTCATTCAAAGAACACAGTCATTGTTCTCCTACACTGTAATAGTTATAATTTCACCATGACGAACACCAGACATTAAGATTAAGCTAACACTGGTGTTTTCTTTTGCTTTTTTTTTTTTTTCCTTTTTAAAAACAAAATCATATATAATTGCATGTCACTATAGCAACATCCATAACAGATCAGTTTGTTACGATCACTATTTGGTAGAGCAAACTTTACCCCCGAAAAAAAAAAAAAAGGAAAGAAAAATAAATTAAAAAACTTTAGAAAATTTTTGAAGACTATTTTGTCATAGGAATACATAACATCTACAGTATAAGTTAATAAATTTCAAGCTACTGTATAGAAATACGACACTAGCATGCACAATATTGTATCAATAGAGTAATGGAGCAGTAATCATTTCACTGGAGAGACAGTATCATAGGCAAGTGCATCTCTTAAAAAATGAAAGAAACCATTCAAGCTGCTTAAAAATCAAGTCCCTGACCCCCACTCCGTTTTTAGCCCTCTTGTGCCATCTCTCCTGCATAAGTTTCCTAAAGCAGCCAGAGCAAAAGCCAAAAAGAGTAGTAATTTGAAAAAAAAAAAAAAAAAAAGAAAGATAGGTTTTGTAATTCCAGTAAATCACTTCCAAATTGTACAGCTGGGACAACACTGCTCACGGGACACGGGGGTCGATGAGAGGGATGTAAGAAGCCTAAAAGCATCTCCCGGTCCCGGCACGCACCGGCACCACGGGCCCCTCGCCGCGGGATGCTGCACCCCAAATTCCTGCAAAGCGCCTGGGCCTGACTTTGGGTGGATGAATCCTGGCCAGGAAAAGCTATTCCAGCACCACCGGGGCAGTGTCCGGGGGCCGAGCACAGCCGGGCAGCGGCTTCGGGACAGCGGGGAGGGAGCCGGAGCCGCGTCCCCCCCGCGCGCCCCGGCAGCAGGAGCGGCTGTGCCGTGTGTGCCACACCACGACGCCGTGTCGGGCTGACTCTCAAAGGGACAATGAAAGCCTGTTTCCAAAATCAGACCGATGTTCAATAAAGAATAAAAGCACGAGTGCGGTTTCCTCTCACTGCGCAGCGTCGGGTGAAGCGCTGCAGGGCGCAGCGCTCTGCGAGCCAGAGAACAGCAGTGAACCTCCAACAACCATGGGAAAATCAAAATTAAAGCCAAACTTACTCAAAATGGGGTAAATATTACCTGCTAAGCAACTCAGATGCCCCTCCCCCACCCCCAGCCAGATCAGACAGACTTGGAAAAGATTTTGCTAAGAAGAGAACTAAGTTCCTGGGCTCCCGATGGTGGATAGAAATGTCTATGATTGTAGCTCTTCCTCTTGAGGAATTTCTCTACCAAATTAGTTTCTAAGCTCCTGAAGTTCACTCATTACACCACAAGCTTCCCCAGGAGAAAGGAAAATGCACCTGGCTTCCCTGGTGACAAACAAGGGAGCCTGGGTGCTGGAGATCTGCTGACAAACCTCATGGTACAGTGGGAGAAAGTCAGGCAGAGTGAAATGGCAGTGCAATCCCTGAGGAAGCAGCTGTGGCACCTTAAACCAGGATGGTCTTTTGAAATACCAAACACAGTACATGACATACAGACCTGAATGCTCTTTTTTTTTTAAATTTTTTTTTTATTATTATTATTATTTTT
>VXAY01004701.1:444670-463113 GCA_013399855.1 Oxyruncus cristatus | reverse complement strand
TGTTTTTGCCTTTTTTTTTAAATGTTTTTGCGTTGCTTTCCTTAAAAACGAGGGCCATTCCATCCACGCGAATTCGTCTTAAAACCCTTTTATTTCTAGCAATAAAGTTAAATTAAAGACAGCTCCACTTGTATTAATAATCTACAGAACAGTCCATATGCCAGTGAGGCTGCTATTCCATACCAGCACAGCCAGCCTGACTTCCACTAGTGGTGTTTTGGCAAAAATGTCAACGAGGCAATCAAAGACAGGTTGTGGGGGGGCCTCCCTGGGAAGGTGTCCCCTCCCTTTCCCTCCCCCACCCCTGACCCCCCCCCACTCGTGGGAAAAAAATAAAGACTGCAGTAGTTAGCATCAGCGTGCGGCTGCCAGTCCATCGGGGGGGTCTAGTTGTTGCCTTCTCCGCCGTCGTCGTCTTGCTGATCGCTCGTCCAGAGCGTTAGGTTGTCGCGGAGGAGCTGCATGATGAGCGTTGAGTCCTTGTAGGAGTCCTCGTTGAGGGTGTCCAGCTCGGCAATGGCGTCGTCGAAGGCCGTCTTGGCCAGGTGACAGGCCTGCTCCGGCGCGTTCTGGATCTCGTAGTAGAAAACCGAGTAGTTAAGCGCCAGCCCGAGCCGGATGGGGTGGGTGGGCTGCATGTGCTCCTTGCTGATCTCATGGGCTTCGCTATAGGCCTTCTCCGAGGACTCCACCACGGTCGCCCTCTTCTCCCCGGTGGCCACCTCGGCCAGGTAGCGGTAATAGTCCCCTTTCATCTTCAGGTAGAAGACTTTGCTCTCGTACTGCGTCTCGCTGCAGTTCTTGATCAGGTAGTTGTCCAGCAGGCTCAGCACATCCTGGCACACTGCTTCCAACTCCTTCTCGATCTTCTCGCGGTAGGCACGGACCATCTCGATCTTCTTCTCGTTCCCATCGGCAGAGGTCTTCTGCTCAATGCTGCTGATTACTCGCCAGGAGGAGCGCCGTGCCCCCACCACGTTCTTGTAGGCCACGGACAGCAGGTTCCTCTCTTCGTTGGACAGGGGCTCGTTCAGCTCTGTCACCTGCATGGAGAGAGGGAGAGACAAGAGAGACACTTGGGTTAAGCCCCCAGTCACTTGACACTCCCATCACCTGCTTGGGTGCTCCTGTGAGTCTCTAGTGAGAGGCAGGAGGAGGCAGTTGGCTTGCAAAGTCCTGCTCTGTCATCCAGCATCTGCTCCCACCAGGAGCCAGATGGGAAATCACGCCGTGCTTCAGTCCCCCCTGAAGAAGGGGAGTGGGTTCATTTCGAGGTGTCGTCCATCAGCATTTTCCAGAATGAGAAAAATCTTCTAGGAAAGAGATGCCTTTCATCAGCGGGAGGAGAGTTGGGCTCTGTGATGTGGTGAGAAGGACAGTCAAAGCAAGAGGGAGAAGATGGTCCGGGGTTACGAGCTAGCCACACAAACACCACCAGAGCTGTGGGGTGTTCACCTTTTCCACTTCCCATGAGCACAGACTTGTGTTTCCAAGACACCCAAGGGACATATAGACGGTACAATTACAGCTGCCTCAAGCATCTGCACAGATAAGGACTTAAGAGCTCACATGGCGAGGGTACATCCTTCCCACGAGGGATTTTCCTCAGTGAGGTTCCAGTGTTAGTGCACAGCGTCACCTGCTCACGTGCTGTGACAACAGAGGGATTACTGAGATGACAGCACAGAGTGATCTCAGTTACCTTGGAAGCATCACACTTGGTACCACAATAATCCCATTCCAGCTCCTGAAACACTGGAGCGGAGCCACCTGGGCAGCACCTCTGGCCAAGTGCCTCACGGGCAGGAAGGGCTCACATCCTCCTTGACTCTGAGCCCTGTGTGTGGGTCTCTGTACCCCTGGAGCAGACGGGACACCACAGCAGCTCCACTGGGATGGTTTCAGCTGCCAAGTGGCACTTTGAGCCCGGGCACGGCTGTTGTCCCCATCGCCTGGGAGTACACTGCCCCACCACATCCACACCCTGGGCACGGCCACTTGGGAAGCCAGCCAGCAGAGCAGGAACCTGTGAGCCACCTCACGGCACTCAGGGATTAAGTAATGGTTTGGATGTGAAAGGCTTCTGCAAATACTGAGTCACTCTCACAAGGATCTGTAAGGACAAGGTTTGCTCTGGACCCAGATAACCATGTTTGTGGTGGGGATCAGCAGGCCAACGGTTCCCGCTGGAAGGTGGAGGATGGCCCAGCCCAGGACCTCACTTGAGTGGCCTGGAATGACTCACACTTGCTCAAACTATTGACCTGCTCATTCCAGCAACATCCACTCCCCCTCAGCTCTTCAGCCATTCTCTGGCTGATGACTCCTCCCAAAACCAGGCTACAGCTAAGCTTCAATTTCCCCCACAGCAAGCAGAGTCTCTGGTCTCTGATCCGGACCCCCTCTCCTTCTTTCCTCAAGGCAGAGGCAGCAAGAAGAGCCTCCACCGCCACCCCTGCTGTTGTTTGGACCTGTGTTGCTCCACAGCCTGGCAGGGGAACAGCAAACAGCCCCTTTCTGTATGGAAGAGGGTCTTACAGTGCAAACCAGCACAACTGCTTCTGCTCAAGGGTAGAAGGTGGCAGAGGGATGGGGGAAATGGGTGCCATGATAACGAGGGCAGGATCTCCTGTGACTATCAGCAGTCTCCAGCAGCACAGGACAAGGAGCACGGGGCAGGGTGCCAAGGCAGCTCCCAGCGTTCCTGCCCAAGGTAAGCAGGGCAGCGATGCCCAGGCCATCCAGCAGCTCCCGGTGCCAGAATGACTCTCGCCTCCCCTCTCCCAGCCAGGCTAACGACAGCTGTTTAACCACACAGCCCTGGGATCCCTGGGATGCCTGGGATATGCTGCTTCCCGCACTGAGGCCTGACCACAACTGAAATACTCATGGCAAGTCACTCAGACACTGCCCCCAGCCTGCCTGGTGCTGCAAGGGCAGAAGTCTCTAGAGATCTGCATTTTTACAGAATGACTCCCTTCATTCTTCCCCCTGAGTGACACCTGCACAAACACACATTAAAGATCCTGTGAGGTTAAAGCCATCTTTGGAAGACACTGGAGCACAAAAAAGGTGTCCCCCTGCCCCGGACCCTATGGGTTGTCTATCCTTGGAGATTTTCAAAGCTTGATCAGGGTACTCGGGGTCTTCTCCCCACCTAAGCTGTCCTGCTTTGAGTGAGGGATTTGGGACTAGGAATATGCAGGAATCCCAGTCTGAGTTATTCTCTTGCCTTCCAGCTGTAAATGGAGTGCCCTGCCATACAAGAGACTCACTGATTCCAACAGTTTTCTGTCCTGACAGGAGTTGTGGAGGCGGATAACCACATGAGGTCTTGCTTTTAGCAAGGTGCTCCCTGAGCAGAGATACCAGTTTTTAAGTGAGGACCAAGCAGGTGATCTAAAGCTGCCTCACAGCCACGTCTGCAGATATGTATCACTGTAGGAAGAAGCAGATTTACCTCCTCTCACCAGAAGAGTCTTGCTGGAGGACAGATTTATTAAAACTACAGGGAGTTTCGTGGGATTAGCTTTGCCATAAACATTTTAAATTCGAAGCTATTAAGGATTACAGAGGAAAGTTGCCTGTCAAAATCCTTCCAACAAACTGGCTGACAGATGGAAGGTACACCTGTGGAGACAGCAGATTCCCCCAGGGAGCTCACAGGGAACTTGTAAAAGCAGAAAGGGAGCCTCGTTAACCATGTCACTGCTTACTAGTGGCACCCAGGCTCCCAGGAAGGAGCACTGCAGAGACATGGCCAAGGTGTAACACAGGTGGGGACAGGGACTGCATCCCTCAGCACTAAGAGAGGGAAGCGAGGAGGCTGCAGTCCCACACATTCCAGTCTGCGACTGAGCTGAGGGAGGAAGAACAGAAAACCATCTGGCACTTGCATTCCCAGCAGGAAGAAAATGCAAGATGCCCAGGACACGAGATATTGGACAGCAGGATACACTTAGCTGCCTTATTAGCTGCCTTAGCACAGTCAGCGGAAGGTGGAAAAGATGTATCCCAGGTTCAGCTGCCTTTGAGGACATCCCTGCCCTCTGATCGACCAGAGCTGCTGCCACTTCTTCAGAGCTGATTTTTTTCTTACACAGCAGCATACCAACACAAAATGAGTTCAGTCAAGCCACAGGCTAAACAGCAGGCTCGATGGACTGAATTTATAGCGTTGCACTGAACACCTCTGATGTAACATCAACAAGGCAACATCCTGCATCAGGCCTGGATCACACTGCGGCAGTCATGTTACAATCCCGTCTGGAGGGCAGAACCCTCCCCCTTCTTAACTCAGACCCTGGAGAGGTCTCACTTCCCTTAAGAAGGGCAGTACCCTGATCAGATCCCCTGATGCCATTCCCAGCACTGTTCCATGGAGTCAGAGACTTCAAATAGCCAAAGGAAAATCTCAGTTTGGCACAGGAGGGCTTGGCAGGAACACAAAGCCATGAGCCTCTGGCTGGAGGTCCACCTGCTCTCTGGGAAGCTCAGTCAGTTTGGAGTGTTACTTCCCTGAACAGCAGAACTTGCTTCACAAACCTCGGTAACTGTCCAGCCTCATCTCACCCTTGTGCCCCTGGAGACTGGGCAGGAGATGCATGTGGTTGAAATGGAGTCAAGCCCTGGACGTGGCATAAACAGCCAAGCACAAAGAGCTAATCCACATGCTGGAAACTTGATAGGGGAAAGTCTTTTAGCTACTCTGGAACAAAAAAAAAAAAAAAAAAGAAAATGAAAACACACATGCCAGGAGCTTGACCTTTCACACACTGCACAAGGACACCTGGCCAGGCAGTGCAGGGAGCTTGGCATGGAGCAGTCCACTCTGCCTGCTTTGGCTGGGAGGCACGTTCCACCACCGAGCTTCAGGGCGCTGCCAGTTCCAGTCTCACCAGTTCCCGCAGCCTTTGATGGCACAGCGTCTGCACCACCAAGACTCAAGTGCCTTAAAGCCACAGGGAAACTCCGACAGTTCCCATTGGACAAAAACCACTGGAAGTTTAACACTTCTGCTGCTTGGGAGTCTAGAGGTTTGTACGAAATCCGAGCCCTCTGATCTGCAACAAAGCACTGCAGAGGCGGCACCATCTCGGAGAAGGCTTTCCCGACTTCTCCACTACAGCTGGAGCTCTGACTCAGCACTCTGCCCGAAACCTGGCAGGCTCCCGGCATGCTCGAGGATCACATTGCAGCCAGGGAAGGCTGAGCCTCGTGCAGAGAAGCCAGGGAGCAAGAACAGCTTTACTTGCCCCTAACGTCAAGGTAGGTGAACTCCAAAAGCCCAGGGGTTGGTCCTACTGCACCTTCTTTCCAGAAGCATCTTAATTAGCAGGCCTTTGTGAGACCCACAGGGAAGGCTTGCTCACAGACAGCAGGAGGTTAGCTTGCTTACAGGGCTTATTCCAGGACTCCCATCCTCCACTCCTCACCTTGCATCGCTAGGTGTGAGTACAACATGAAACGATCGTTTTTGAGGACCCTTCAGCAGCCGCCATGGAGATCCATTACAGGACTGAGTTCTACCTGTTTGCCCTTACACACTTTTCACTTAGTTTGATAATTAAGTGCCCACCCATTTATGGCTGCTGCCTAGCTTTCATGTCTTATCTTAAAGCAAACAGCACAGCAGCTGAGCGGACCCAGGGATGCTTCCCCGGGGAATACCATCAACATCTGACAGTTCAACCCATGTTATGATCACCAACACTTGCTTTTCTGATCCTCAGTTCCTGAAGACATCACACACCTACAAAGGAGCCAAGCTTTCCTGGAGAGAGACAGACTATCATGAGAACCTCAAACTGTTCCCTGAGAACAGCTTTTAAAGATCACCAGAGCTCCTCTCCCACCAGGATACACAACATCCATCTCCTCCTTAGCACTTGTGTTTCCTCTCTTCTACCTAAAGCTCCTGCACCATATAATTAAGTCTGTTATCTCTCCACACAAATTCCAGCAACCTCCTTGTTTTCCTTCACATGCAGCTCATTAGTCACTCTGAGGTGGGGCCTGAAGGTCCCCTTTCTGTTTCATTTTTTAAAACGCAAATGCACTTTTGAAACAATGTTCTGGTCTAGCCCTACCACCAAAATTCTTACTTTATCTGAAGCTACTGGCAATGGTAACAACCAGCAGGCAACCCCTTCAGGCTCAAACAGCAGATAATATTCATGATACCTGCAGCCACACCACCTTCCCCCCATTCTAGCTGCTGCCTCATAGTGGGACCCCAACACCCATCTGCAAGGACAAGAGGACACAGCCTCAGGCTGTGCCAGGGGAGGCTCAGGCTGGACATTGGGAAGAATTTCCTCACTGAAAGGGCTGTCAGGCATTGGAAGGGGCTGCCCAGGGAGGTGGTGGAATCACCATCCCTGGAGGTGTTCAAGAAACAACTGGATGTGGCACTCAGTGCTCTGGTCTAGTTGACAAGGTGGGGAGTGGTTAAAGGTTGGACTCGGTGATCTTGGAGGTCTTTTCCAACCTTAATGATTCTCTGACAAGCCCACCTCCAGCAGCCCGAGTGCTGGCATTCTGGAAGGAATGGTGCCAGAGACACCACCTGGTTTTCCCGTCCCCAGCTCGCTCTAACTCCTGAAGAAATGGCTGCCCTCAAGCACATCAAAATGACACCATTACCCTGTGTCTTGATGACAGTCACAACTCCATGTTGCACAACCTTGTCAAGAACAGCCTCTCCCCGCGCGCTCCAGAGCGAGCTGTCCTACAACACCACTGCGGCACTCAGAAAGATGCTTTTCTTAAGCACTGTCCTACTTTGGAAAAGTAGGCGTGTGTTAAACTAGACCTAAATCTAAAATCTTGCCAAATTGGTTTGGGTTCTTTTCTCCTGCTGCCCAGCCTTCACTCCCCATGTCATACTTCCAAAGAGGAAGTCACACCGTAACTGCTTCTCTCCTTGCTGGCCCCTTCCACTGTCCTCTCTGCTCCTGTTTTATCTCAGCATGACATGGGGGATTTTGGGCTCTAGGTTGAACCCTTCCTCACATCCCAGACAGGCACACGCAGGCTGTGGGCAGACACAAGTTCCCCACTGCCTTCTCCTTTGCCTGTTTCACTATGAATAATCACCTGTTAGTTCCCGTTTTTCAACCTGGCCGGGCCAGCTCCCATCACAGGACAGCGGCTGACAGCACATGGGATGGTTCTCCACGTTTCAAATTGCTCCCAGTGCATCAAGGACCAGTGTCTGCAGAGGCTGTTTGCTGCCTGTAACCCAACTGGATCTCAGAGGCTACTGAGGCAGTCCAGACACTGATTAGGATTTCTGCATATTCCTACAGTTAACAGCAGCTTTCATCCCACTCTGCAGCCTTTATTACTTAAGGTGACTTTGAACCACCCAAGACAAAGTCTTCAAACTGGGAGACATGAAAACCAAGAGCTCATTTATTTCATTGGCCTTTATAGCCTAACAACTACTTAAGCCAAGGTGAACGTCATCACACTGCACTCAGGTTTGATCAGTCCTTGGGGCCTGCAGTCCTCCTACTCCAGTTTCAGCGTGGCCGTGACGGATTTCAGCTAGAATAAAAAAAGCAAGTTGCAACTACTTGGGTCATTTCTGCACATAAAAGGTCAAAGGGAGTCAAGGTGAGAAAACCAGTGAGAGCAGCAGAGCCGTGAGCTGCTCCATTCTGTTTGGCAGCAGCATTTCGTGTACCAGCCCTTATCTGCAGCGCTGCAGTCCCAGCATTCGGTCTAACGGCTCCGGTTTCTCCTGCTGCAGAACACCTGGGTGCCACTGATTTGCCTCACCAACTTCATCTGCAGCTTTTGCGATAAGGCAACCACGAGGGAGCATCCGCCTGCCTTCCAGGCACGTTCCTAGACCCTGCAATCTGCCGTGGCCCTTGTTGACAAAGAGCAGCCCAGACATATCCCAACAACCAACAGGAAGGAACAGTCCTGGTCTCCCAGGGCCATGTAAAGTGTGGAGCTACAAACCATTTCTGAGTTAGCATTGCACAGGAGCTGCTCCTCTAGCCAGTGTGTGCTTTGTGAGCCAGGAAGGAATTATGCCCGAGTTTTCTTGTCTTCCTTATTAAGACCCTGATTCTCGTTAGCCTTAGTGACAGGCTATTAAACAAGACGAAAACTGGCTGTAGGACAACTTGTTTCACCATCTTGCTGCCACTACCTGCCTTGTACTTACTAAAAACTCTCACAAAAAATAATTGACCTCTTTTGGCCTAGTGCCTTCCAGCCACCAGATGGAGAGAGCAGCAAGTCCAACCACATCAGCCCCAGCATTTCAGAGGACTGTCACTCAAGGGCTCATCACACGGTCTCTGGCAGATGGGATACCAGCACCTTTGCCTGCTAACTACAAAGCAACAGAAGGGATGCCAAGCTATATCCTTCCCCGGGATATGGCAGGCTGGCAAGCATCATCTGCCCACTGCTGCGTTTCTGCGAGCGCCTCAGCAGCAGCCCAAGATCACCATCACCCTTCTCCATCATCCAGCAACCTGGGGAGCTCTCCTGCCTTGGATTAGCTGCTCTGTTCCCTTCTGATAGGCCTTTTCTCCAAGCTTTCTGCAAAGCACATGGACGACCAGTGCTTTGCGTGCCACTGGCTTGAGAGCTTGGATGTGCCCCTGAAGCACGGCCCAAGTTTTAGGAGCTCAGATTTGATCCGCTGATCCCTTTGGAAGGAGAATGACACTTCGTGGTTGCTATAGGCTCTTCTGGGCTGCATCAAGCTTCTCCAGCTGTGAGCTGAAGGGCTCTTCAAGAGTAACTGCAGCTCTTTGCTCAGCAGCATTTCTGTACCGGTTTAAAGACTTGATTTTTTTATTTTAAATTTCCACTGGAGCATTATTCCTCAGAAGAGTCATCTACTCACAGGCTTTTGAACTGAAGCAGCCACCCACGGGATGGCCACTGGTCATTTCTAGAGTCCTAAGACTCGGTCAAGCAAAGGAAGACTTTTTTTCTTCCCCTCCAATTTATGGCAAAACAAACCCAAGTTAGACAGACTCCAGGCTCTCCAGCACATAAGAAGGGACACTCTAGATGAATGCACCAAGTTTCATGTGGGGAGGGTGTTTAGTGCTGCTGGGAGCATTAGCTGCTTAAAGATTTACCTCACAGCTTCTAAGAGTACTAATCTGGCTCAGATCTTAGTGCTTTCCTGCTCACCTCCAGCCCCACTGCCAGGAGGGAAGAATCCTACCACAGATCATCAAATCCACCCTGCAGAGTCAAGTGCCAGGGCTGGTCCTTAATCAGGGGCTCAAAAAATGACAGTGTTATGCTGTGCCCATGACCTCTACTCAGTTGAGCCAAGCAGAGAAAGGAGAGATGAGGGGTCATGGACAGGACACGCTGGGAAAGGTTGAGAGCAAGTTCTGGCAGCTGGGAGTCTGCTCCCAAGTCTGGAGAGTCTAGAGCAGGATGAACGGGGCAATTCCTGGCTGCTCGCATGGCAGAGCCACTGCTGCCATGGCAGCTGCAAGCTGCTGCTCCAAAGGGTGAAATGGGAGAAGTTGCAGCCATGCAAAACTCCCTGCAGTGACCATGTACGTTTTTAAACACTCAGTCACTGCCGCAAACGCTCTGTGAACGTCTGCTTGTTGCACATCAAGGCAGGGTTCTGGAAATATTAAAAAAAAGCCCTCCCAAGATTTTTGCTCTAGGTCTCTTGGTCTGCAGATCCAGCAGTTCCTTGGTGTCTCCAATGTGTTTTACTAGATTAAGCAAGAGACTTCCCAGAACACCCAGGTGGACTCCAGCACAGCAGCTCGATGACAGGTTTGATTTCTGCCTCCATGAGTAAGGTGATTATCCCTCCAGATGTACCTTACCCTCCCACTGCTTCGGGGATTTCAGGCTTGATCTTACACACCTCTAGCAAAGACGGTTTTATTTAATTTCTTAAATGAACTTGCAGAACAGAAGAGAGTCAAGTTTTCGCTCTGGCACCTTTCTGGAGCACTGCAGCCAATTTTAAATTACAAGGAGGGTCACTTTACTATCCTAGATCCAACTGTGGGTTTAACTACCCTTGCCTGGCTCCAGCCATCTCCTCCCAGCCCTCTTCTGAAGCCCAAGGGACTACCACACCACAGATTTGATCTCAGTTCATCACAGGTGACAGAACCCCTCGGGCACCGACGTCTTGACACCACCAAATGCAAGAAGCCAAGCTCCCAACTTCAAGGTAATGAAATATTCATCCCACGTAACAAAGCCCAACAGCATAAACAGGCAAAGCTCCAATGCCTGCCCCAGCTGGGTGTAAATCAAAGGCTGTTAATCTTCCCCAAGTTCTCATTCACTGCTGAATACTAAGCATTAGTCTTTTACAAGCAGAGATCTCCTACAGCAATTGTCGAGCATGTCTGTTAGCACATGGCACAGCAACAGCTTCTCCACCTACTATTAATAAACTTTATGCTCCCGAGCACCACAACTGTCCAAACAACGTGTCCATCAGCAGCCTCATTAGCGCTGAAGCCGAGCCTTCTCACTGGTGTTTTCCTTGAGCCTTGCTGAAACCAGGCTCAACCTCTTAGAGAGGAATCAGAAGCACAACGACAAGCCAAGTAGCTTTGCCTGGTACGTAAGCAAAGATACACGGCAAGCAAGCCAACCCATCCATCGAGATCAGAGGGAATTTGCAAACAATTAAGGAATGGTTTGTACTTGGAGTCCCTGCAGACTCGTCCAAGTGCAGCTGCCTCAAACACCCATAGACGGACTCAATTCCAACATCTCCTTTATGGAAGAAAAACATTAAGTACTCTAATCCCTAATCTGGGGATCACTTTAAGGGAATCTCACGCCATCATCAGTGACATGTTCTCTAGTTACTCTCCTACTGCTATTAACTAATGCACTACCCTTGGTCATTAGATCAGTAGTTTGGGGCTAAAACTCAGGTTTGTTTAATACCTAATTGAGCATGCGCTGGGTCACGCCCAAGATGGGACTACATCTGGGCTAGCACAGAAAAACCTGACACTGGGGGAAGTTTGCCCTTAAATAGGCAGACAAAGGCTTTTGTTTCGCCAGCTACACTAAGGCTTTGCTTTTGAGAGACAGTCTTGTCAGTGTTCCCTGCAGCCCGAGGATTGCTGCCTCATCATTTCAGCTCCGTTTTCCAGAATTTACCATTTCCGAGTGTTTCCAGACCCCACCAAGTAAACCAGCACTGCAACCAGAGTGAAGATCAAGTCCCAGCAGCTCCCAGGGGTTCAGCCCACTGGAGAGGCTGGAGAGATGCAGCAGCTTGGGCTGGCTGGCATTGTGCACTCAGAGAAGCCGGACAAAGCCATCCCACTGCCGAGCTCTTTCCCCAGAGCCACGGGTGGGAATCCAGCATCTGGACTCTGGAGTGAGGAGTCAAGCCCAAAGAGCAGAATGAAAGTAATTTTGTCCCTCTTTTCCCGCATTTTAGGATGGGAGGAAGGACTTTGCTCATTACATCAAGCAGCCAGGGGAAGGAACACGAAAAAGCTGGCTGTGGCAGCCCTGCCTGTGTGCAGCTGACACATCACCCAGTCACACAGACCCCACAGTCAGCTGGTTGTGGGTCCATATCCTTCCCCTTTCCTACTTGCTCCAGACCAAGGCCCCCATAGCTGCTCAAAAGGATGTGGGGAGGTAGGAGGTGGCAGCAGCAGAGACCAGGAGGGACCTCAGCAGTGCCAGTGCACAGCCCACATTTTCACCACATCACAAGGTTCTCCACCCCCCGTGAGTGAATGCTCAGTGCCCTCAGACAGCACTCTGCAAGCCGTGGGCTGCATTCCCACAAAGCCATTTTGTCTCCATGGGGAAAAAAGAGTGTCCCCACCTGCAGTGACCAAAAGCTGCACCACCAGGAGCGCAGGCAGAGCCTGGCAGCATGTTTTATCTCAGTGCCACCAGCACGAAGCGAACCACAGCCATTTATCTGAATGGCTTCTCAAGTCAATGTGCCAGAGGTTGAAAGACAAAGCCACTGTACCTTCACCAGCACAGTGACAAATCCACAGCTACTTCCCTTTGTTTCTGCTGGTTTCCAAGCTACTCCCTTCCAGCAGTGACCATCACTAACAGAATGGGGTAAATACTGCTGTTTTCACTCACTTTTTGCTTTCCAGACAAGGCAGTTGCCATGAACTGAATGGCAGTTGCCATTTCTCTGCAGTTATGTGAATCTAACAGGAAGGAGTGAGACTTCAGCCAAGGACTGGTTAGGTTAGTTACCTTGCCAGTAAAGAACAGAAGTTGTTGAAGGCTTTCAGCCTTCCAGAAAGAAATGGCAAAGGCCTGGCCAGCGAAAGAAGGGAGGAAGGTCTAAGATGGCTCCAAAGCAGTTAGCATGGAAATACTTGAAACAGCACTAGCTTTGGAAAAAGTTGTCTTGAGCTGCAGAGCACTGAAGCACAGAACACCTAGAAGCAAAAAGGGTGCATCAGCTACCTCAGCCCCACATCACAGCTTTGCCACAGTGAGGTGGAAGATGATGCCTGTATCCCACCAAGACTGTCAATGGAGAAGTGCTTGGGAAGCCAGGCAAATCCTGTTCCACTGTGCTTTGTACTGCAGTTATTCCAATATGCATTCATGTTTCGCTGTCAGTCACAGCTCAGGAGGTAGAACTGGGCAGAACAGCACAAGGCAGAGCCCTAAACGCCCCAGGCATCGACTCACCTGAGGAAAGGATCCCTCGGGTCACACCGTAGGCATTTTCCAACGCCTCTGCCTCCATACCTGCCTCTGAGCAGCCTGGTGTCTGGCTGGGACACACCAAGCAGCCAGCTCTAGTCTGAACCAGTCTGACAGTCCTCTTTGCTCTTCCCTACCAGACTGGAATTGAGCTCCCAACTCACCTCTGCCAAGGGAGAGGAGCAGCACCAACAAGTCCAGCAGTGCTCCACAGCCAAGGACATGTCTGAGCTCAGACAAAGCCACCTCCCAAGACGTAGCTGGTTGCTCAAGCACTGGCAGTTGGACACACAAAAGCTTGGATTCTTTATTTTTCCTAAACATATACATACAACTTCTGCACATTTGTTTGCCCGTGGTTTACTTGGCATGAAGCTGCTCCAAATAGAAGCTGAAGAGTTCAGTCATAGAATTGGTGCCTTAGACCCTGCCAGACGTGCCACCATCCACGGAGGTTTCCCCAGATGTCAAATCACAGCTACCATTCTCTTCCCCAGTCCCTGCTCCATCAGCTGCACCCTGAGCCACGTTCCTCCTTGTATCCTCAAGAATCACAGCTCCGTTCCTAACTACAAGCTCTGCAGAGATAGTAGAAATATCAGGCTCTGCAAAATCCTCTTCCTTAAGATTGTCACCTTGGGGTCACACTCACCAGCCTGGGAACAAAGCCCTGGTCCAGCCTAGGCCTCCCCATAGTCTACTGGGACCATCATGTTGCTCTTACTCCACCTCCCTCATCTTAAGCTCTGCAAGGCTGAGACTTCTTATTCTTACCTGGAAAGCCAAGTTGAGAACCCTCCTGACCAGCCCTAATGCTGTTGGCCCAGACACAAGAGAACATCTTAGAATGAAGTGGTTCAGTAATACACAGTGAAGAAGACATGGCACAGAAGAAAAAATATGCTGGGGGGTCCTCAAATTAAGGAAAATCTTAATTCTACCAGCCACAGAGGGTGAAGAAGAATCATGTTCCTCATCTCCCTTGATCACAATCCAAATCCCAGCAGATATATCAGAGTTTTTTGGATAGCCCTCACTGCTCCTGTAAGCACCATCCAGCACATCCATGAGAACTGCTAAGAGGATGCCAAAGACGTCGTCCAGTTCAGATGAGACAAGCCAAGAACAGCGTACATGCTCCAGAGGCACAGGAGTTTTCTATCTAGGGAACGCTTTTGGAGGTGAAGTTCTGTGGTTGCCCCTAAATTGCTGTTCTTGAAGCTTCTAGCAAGCCCAAGTTCACATCATCAGAGTCCACAGAGTCTATTCCAGGGAGCAATTTTGGAATCAGTTGGCGAACGCAGGTTGGGCAGACAGGGCTTATCCATGGACATTATGAAGCTTACTTGGTGTACCAAAAAAATGTAGTCTCCTATGAGCCAGCCATCTTTATCCACAAGAAACAGTGCAATAAAGAAGGTAAAAACCCAAAATTAAAAAAATTCAAGACAACTCCCACCAACCTTTTTTGCATTTTTGTGGCTAGACATCACCCAACAGATCTACAGGCCAAGCGCAAATCATCCAAGGGCTCTTGGAGAGCCCTTGCCCAAGAGCTTTACTGTATCCATGTACCCAGACAGGATTCAACAGCTCTGTTCTTCATCATAGTTTGTTTAGTTTAAGAAGAACTATTTCTAATCAAATCCACACCTGGCTGTGGTCAACAGAGAGAAACCCTGAGCAGGGTCTCATAAGTCAGTGACTCTTCCTAAAACTCACAGATAATGACTTAACAGGAGCTCAAAGAGGAATTTCTAAGAGCTTGAGCTACTGAAGAGTGTCCAGTTAATAGAGTTGATGTGTGCACTGCCCACGGCAGTCATGTACAGAGCATGTTGCTACTTCTCCAATGTACCATGAAGCGTTACAAGGTTGGAAAGATGGGAGCTCCTGACAGCCTCCCTCCTGTCCTGACCCCGCAGACCTCCAGGAAGGAAGCCCTGCTCCCTGCTCATCAGTCGTGCTGCCTCAAATCCCTACCACCACTGCAATCCACCGGTGACCCAGGAGGCACCAGGAGGCTGAGCAGCGTTCAAGGCGCCTGCGCGAGGGGCGGCGGCAAGAACATCGATGCAATCACTCGATGCCAAAATCGGATGACGGCAACATCCACCTCGGCACTGGAAATGGTTTCGCCAAAGCTTTTTCCAGGCCCCCTGGGAAGTGCTACTACAGCAGCTCGTGCTCCTTGCTCCCCTCCCACCATCACAGATGGTCTGCCCAGCACTACTCCTGGAGAAGCCTTTCCACCTCACCCTTTTGTCTGTTTATGCTGCGAAGCAGAAGCAGCTAATCATCCCTGCTCCGCTGCCCCGGGACTCTCCAGATAGGATGGGTTTGTGTTACTACCCCATTTTCCAAGGGCAAGCCTGCTGTCTGTGTGAAGCCCCACTATCACTGCTAACTTGGTCACTGGATGTGGGGGGTGATAACCTGCCTGGCTGGTGACCAACATGGCAGAAGCCCACATACCCCATGCCAGGGAAGGCCTGCAATTCTCCATCCTCCACCCACAACTGCCATTTACTGCATCAAGTTGTGGTGTCTAAAGCTTGGAGCAGCCATCTGCTTTCTGGCATCTCCAGAATCTCTCCCTTCCATATCCACCACAGATGATGGTCCTCACATACAGCACAGCATCACCCTCTGCAGAGGTTGGGTCCTCAAAGTCAAGTGAGGTGTTCCGCTCACAGGGGACCCCAGGACTCTGCCATATGGTCCCACACCTACATCATACATAGGTGCGATGCAACAATGCTTCCCTCACCCTTTTTATTTCCTGCAAAAGTTACTGCAATCACATTCATTCACTTGCACGTCCCCCCCACCCTGAAGGTCTACAGTCAGGCACGTGCTCTGCTCCCCAGGCAGCACCAGCCAGGGGCTTGGCAAGGCTCCACCTCCGGAAAGCCTCCAGCAGCACCAGTCTCCCCAGCTAATGGATATCGATCCCCAGCCCTAGCACGGGGTCAGGCAGTAAAGCTCTTCCTGAAGCTGAACCAGACAGAAATGCATCTTGCTTCACCCACTGGCACTGCAGGCAGTGAAACCCTGGCGAGCGAGGCCAAGGCCTGACCAGCGGGCACAATTGCCACCCTGGGGACCAGCAGGGAGCCTTCCTGCCCCCCCACACCTTATGGGGATGACCGTACCCCCAGACAGAGCTGAGGTGACAAGGGACATGACCAAGGTCATGCAGCCATACCCAGGATCAATGGGCCTGGCCCCACACCCTTCCTGTCTGTGGCATCACCTCTGGTAGACAAGGTCCCCATCTGCTGTGACCCCACAGTAAACCTGTCCCTTTTGGGGGCCGAAGGAGCATCCTGCTCCCACAGCAGCAATATGAGTGCAGGTAGCAATTAGGAGCACTGGCAGCTGGCACGTGCAGGAAGGAAGGAGCTAGAACTTATTATATATAAATATTATTTGAGGGAAAATATTGTCATCCAGGACATCACTGGATGAATCAGCAGACAGCAAGAGCCCCGGCACACCACTTCCATGTCAAATCATTAAAACAGGCATTCAGCACAGGCTCCCAAGCAGGTAGGGCTGAGGCTCAACAACCCACTCAGCTGCCCCACATCACCACCCGTGAGATCAAGCTGCAGGAAAACCAGCCTCTTTTATGCCCACCATTCCCACGGCAGGTTTTAAAGGAGAGCCATCCTTCACTTCTCAGCAGGGTGACAGGGAAGCAGGCAGAGGGCTCGGTTTGGAGGGCAGGATGGCTCTGCATCACCTTCACTAGACGCAGCCCGCATGCTCTCTGCTACCGCCTGGGTGCATTGCAGCTTGGACCATGGCATATGACATCACTAGGCGTTGCTACGGAAATGAGTGCGAGGTCATCAGCCTCCCGCACGACCGGGGCTGGGGGCTGGGAGGCACAGGGATAACCGGCTGGGACGTGCCCACCGCCGCCGGACCGGCCGTGCCGGGGTTCGGGCAGCGCGGTGCAGGAATGAAGAACAAAGCTCTGCCTTTTGTTTGCCGGTGACGGGAGGCGTCAGCGCTCCCGCTGGGAATCGTTTCCTTACGGCCAAACTACACGGCAGCTGATAAGCGGCGTTAGCCCGGGTTACTGTTTCACCAGGGCCTGTAAGGACTAGCAGGAAAAATCGTATTAATGATCGCTAGCAACGCCTTGGGTTCAAACAGCCAGCCCCGGGGAGCAGGTTAGGGAGATTCACACCGCAACACGGCTGTGTGTCCCAGGCAGATCCCTGCTGGCTTTGTCGCGGCGGCTGTATTATCCGTAGGAAATGAGCTGTAGGATCTGCTCACACAGCAGGCTTGGCTTTAAAATGAATAGATGCCGCTATCAGAAAATGGTATAAAAGCCACGGTGCAGCAGAGGGACAGCCCGGCTGGTTTAACGTGATAACATCTCGTCGCGATTGTCCGTATTTCATTCCTTGATAAGACATCTCCTCCCTCCCCGGGCTCAGGCTGTGACAGTTTTGTCTGTTTGATAAATGCAAGGTTATTGACAAAATGGTGCAATATGGGCAAACAGAGCTGCACCCATGGCAGACTGCGACATTCTCAGATCAGCATTCACTTTTCATCAGCCAGGGAGGACACCCCGGCTCCCAGCAAAGGTTCAGACCTGACTAAGAAGACAAACATAAAGAACAGTTTTCCCCTTTAAAGCACCCCCTCCCTCCCTCCACCCAGTCTAGCCTCTCTGCAATATGACAAATGCAGAATCTTCTGGAATGACTTGATCCTGCCTCCCACGATTGCTTTGTTTGCAAGATCAGATCAGAGATATGTTTTTTTTCCCCTCCTTATATTGTCAAAATGTCAGTATTGAAGGGGAGCGTTCAGTGTCACAAATCAGATCAGCCTGCT
This sequence comes from Oxyruncus cristatus, assembly GCA_013399855.1. Classification (NCBI taxonomy): domain Eukaryota; kingdom Metazoa; phylum Chordata; class Aves; order Passeriformes; family Cotingidae; genus Oxyruncus; species Oxyruncus cristatus. The sequence goes on along the minus strand of VXAY01004701.1, from coordinate 445,563 downwards.
ATATGCAGAGTCTTTATTTTAAGAGCGTGAAATGAATACAACATGACTCAATTCATAAATCTCCAACCAAGAGCAGTAAAAATAAGGGCTTTGGCAGTGAAAGGGCTCCTGATCTTTGGGGTCAGGGGCACACACCAGCCCCGGCGACCACGCGTGGGAAGGGATGCACGGGGAGGTATTTTGGCAGTGGGGAGAGGTGTGAACACAATCCCCCCACACCCCTCTGCCAGGTCCCCCACTGCCTCCCTTCACTGGGACCCGAGTCGGTGTGACCTCCCCAGGGAGCACCACACCCCCGGGCTGGCTCCTCTGCCCCCCACGCCAGGGCAGGGCAGGGAGAGGGGCAAGGCAGAGGATGCGTGGGGCAGGCAGGGAGGCCTGGTGTGGGGGGAGAGAGGGGATGGGGCTGGGAGGTGATGATGGGCGACTGCAGGGCAGGGGAGGCAACGTGTGGGGGTTCTAAGGTAGGGGAAACGATGTGGGGGTGCTCCAGGGCAGGGGAGAGGGATGTGTGGGGCTGGGCAGGGGGCAGCTGGGCAGAGGAAAGGGGCAGAGGAGGCAATGCATGGGGGTTTACGGCAAGGGGAGAATGGGAAGGAAGCTCTAGGGCAGAGAGGGGAGATGTGTGGAGCTGGGTGGGGGCCCCAAAACAGGGGGGAGGATGAAGGGGAGCTCTAGGGCAGAGAGAAGGGGATGTGTGGGGCTGAGAGGGGACCCCACAATAGGGGAAAGGATGAAGCGGGGGCTCTAGGGCAAAGAGAGAGGGGATGTGTGGGGCTGGGTGGGGGCCCCGGAATAAGGGAGAAGATGATGGGGAACGTTTAGGGCAGGGGAGCAGGGTGTGGGGGGCTAGGGGAGGAGCCCCAGAACAACGCAGCAGGATGCGGGGGGGC
>VXAY01004701.1:429606-444193 GCA_013399855.1 Oxyruncus cristatus | reverse complement strand
GGGGCGGTACTGGGATTACACTGAGGGGCTGACCCTGTAAGGACTACATCTCCCGTGGTGCCTCGCGGCAGGGCTCCGCCCCCCCCTCGCCCCGCCGGGCGCCGCCCATGCTGATTCACCGGGGCCCGGCCCGGGTGGGCCGCGGAGGGCGCGGCTGGGGCTGGGGGAAGTGGGGGGCCAGCGGGACCCCACGGCGGCCACCGCGGGACGGGGGAAGCTGGTCGTGGTGCGGGGCAACGCGGGGCACGGGGCGCGCTCACAGCCTGGTGTCAGCACAGCTCTGGTCCGCTCGCAGCGTGGGCTCACAGACTGGACCCACTTACAGCCCACGCACACCACACACAGCCCGTGCCCACCGTGTCCACTCATAACCTGGTCCCATCACTGCCCTGACCCACTCACAGGCTGGACACGCTCACAGGCCACACATGCCTAAAGGTTGGACTCGGTGATCTTGGAGGTCTTCCACGCACAGCCTGGTCCCACTCATGGGCCAGACTGCTCACAGCCCTGATCTGTTCACACCCTGGTCACACGCACAGCATGGACCTTCTCACAGCCCAAACCCACTCACAGCCTGGTCCCACTCATAGTCGGATCCCACTCAAAACTGTGATACTCACAGCCCAGATCTGCTCACATCCTGGACCCACTCACAGCCCAAACCCACTCACAGCTTGGTCCCACTCACAGCCTGGTCTCATTCACGACCCAGATCCACCCACAGCCCAGAGTTACTCACAGCNCCGTGTCCACTCATAACCTGGTCCCATCACTGCCCTGACCCACTCACAGGCTGGACACGCTCACAGGCCACACATGCCGCGCACAGCCTGTGCCCACTCATGGGCCAGACTGCTCACAGCCCTGATCTGTTCACACCCTGGTCACATGCACAGCATGGACCTTCTCACAGCCCAAACCCACTCACAGCCTGGTCCCACTCACAGTCGGATCCCACTCAAAACTGTGATACAGCCCAGATCTGCTCACATCCTGGACCCACTCACAGCCCAAACCCACTCACAGCTTGGTCCCACTCACAGCCTGGTCTCATTCACGACCCAGATCCACCCACAGCCCAGAGTTACTCACAGCTTGGACCCACTCACGACCCATCCAGGTCCACTCACATCCCGGTACCACTCACAGCCCTCATCCAATCACAACCCAGACCCCCCCACATCCCGGTCCCACTCACAGCCCAGGCATGGACCATCCCTCCGTGGAGACCCTGCCCATGGTGCTGTGCCTGGGGTCTGTGACACCGTGATGGTGCTGGGCCAGGCTCTGGTGACACATCTTGGGGCAAACCCCTGCTTTCCCCTGCTTTCCCCTGCCACAGGCTGGGGCCCTGCCACATGGAGGAGAGCATTCCCACTGGAGAGCAACGCTGGATAATTGATGGCAGCCGGCTTGGGCACGCAGTGCACTTGCTCATCAATAACCCGTGGGATAAAAGCACATGTCTGCTCCAGCCACGCAGGGCTCCTGCTGCGTGAGGAGCACCATTTGGAGCCATAAGACATCCCGCTTTCCTAAAAAACCTGCGGGTAAAGTGATGTTGAGAGGAGGCTGCAGCACTGGGAGAAAGGAACAGGGTTTAATGGATCCTGTTTTTCTAAAAAGCCTGTGGATAAAGCAACACTGAGAGGATGCTGTGGCACTGGGAGAAAGGAAAGGGGTCTGATGTCTAATGAATGGTGCTGCGCTGATCCCAATGGAAGCACTTTATCCTGCCTGGAGGGAGCCAGGCAGTGCTAGCGCATAGGAAAACACCATCCTTCTTCACATGCCACGTGTCCCTGGCCCTTCCTGGTGCCACTGTCCCCATGCAGATGTTCTGGGAGGTGTGAGGATGATCTCAGAGCACTCAGCTATCCCACTTGCCAATCCCCATGTTTCCTTCTGAAACCTCACAGGAACCCTTGGTGGCACCAGGATGTGCCGGTGTCCTCAGGACAGTGCTGTGGCCACAGCCTGCTGTGGCTGTCCACAATCCATGGCCACAGCCTCACCCACACAGAAGGGGACAAACTGGCTTGGAAATGATGCTGGTGGTGCTTAATGATGGCGAGCAACACCCTTTTGGGGCGAGATCTCCGTCTTTATTGTGGGTTTAGCACTGCTTTACAGAAAAACAGAGAATTGTGTTGCCTGGATTTGTTTAACACAAAATCCTCCTTTGTTTACGGCTTCCGAGGGCAGAAGAAATCCCCCCCACACCCCCCCGATAAATAAAACCAGAAACACGCCCGGATCCTCTGCCTTTCCTCTGCAAAATCAAACACTGTCTTCCTTGCTCGCATCCCCGGCCTCACACCCCGCAGCGCACGTGGCTCCGGAGTGAGAACAGCCTTTGTGCCTGGCTTTTGTTTACTGCCCCAGCCATCCCAAGGAGAGCTCCCACGGACAAGGGCAGTTTATTCCTCTCCTCTGATAAAGGCTCATTCATTCTCCTGAGGGGGCTTGCCGTCATCTCTGGAGAGCTCCGCGGAGGGGCTGTGTTGTTTTCTCTCTGACGCCAGCTTTGGGAGAGAATTTGAGCAAAAAAGTGCGGAATGCAAGAGAATATTAAAGAAGTTTGGTCCCCAGATTGGTTTTTTTTCAGCTATTGCTGCCATTTCTAATCAATAATCTGGAGGTACCTAGAAATTCCTTGGGGCATCACTCAAGCCACGCAGGACTATCGGATCTCTGCGTAGGGATCAGAGCGGACTCCCTGCTCAATCCCCTTTGGAGTGATGCTGCTGCATTTGGGTTTGACATATGCAACCTTCTGTCTTGGAAAATAAATAATATTATCCCATAGGTACAATTCCTGGGTTCTCCTGGACAACACTGGACACAAGCCTGGACCTGAAGAAGTACTTGTGCACCTGGAAGATCCTCTTATTTCTCCATACTTTAACAGTCCTAATAAAAACTGTTGCCTTTCCATACAAACCTTATGACTCCTATCTAGTATTTTCCATAAACCCAGCAGGTTCTCAGCCAGCTCAGCTCCGCCAATTTACAGTGACCCTGTTTTTGCCCCAAAACGAGCAAATAGTGATTTATTCCTGTCAAAGCACCAGAGCCATAAATACATTTCCTAACGCAGATGATTTTCTTCCCCATCACAGGTCAGAACAGGATATTCATAATGCTGTAAATTCTTCAGAATAGCAGCCTGGCTGTAATATTTATCTGCAGCGGATCCAGCCCCCTTTTGGGGCTCCCATGCATAAATCAACACGCCTCACAACAACTAATTCCTCTGGTTTACAGCCAGGGTAGTGTGGGGAGTTAAGGTTGGACAGTGAATGGGCTGAATTAGAAGCTTCTGGTGGGCAGCTGGAGGTGTCACCTGGCTGGACATCACTAAATCCCCTTCTCCCACCTCTTTCTGGTGGCTCCAGACACCCCTTGGTGAGAGCCTGGGGCGGCTGCTGGGCTGGGAAATCACGACGACCCAAAGGATACGGGTCTGTTCTGCAGATGTCCCAGAAAAACCTAATAACCTCAATTCTGCCTACGGGATTAAAAATACTTCGGCGCATTCAAATGTGCCACTTTGTTAATTCCTGTGGCCTGGAAGACGAGTCTTTCTCTTCGCATTTTCTTGCTTTACCCGTTGCGTCTCGTCAATGCCTTGTGACACCGCGAGGGAAGGCAGGAAATTCTCTGTGACTTGGGAGGTTTGCTCGGGTTTTAGCTGCGGACTGCTCCGAAAAAGGGAGCCAGAAGCCCTCACCCCTTGCTTGCTGTGGGAGTGCAGTGGCTGTGTCCCCCTTCCCGTCTGCCCTTTCCCTCCACGCCTGCCTGCTTGGAGGGAGGGGGACGCCATGGGGGGGATGCGTGGTGCAGGCGTCCCAGCCTGTCCCCACACCAAGGGGTGTCACCACAGGGGCGCTGCCACACCTGCCTCACCTTACACCAACGGTGACCCAGTGCCTGGGGTCCTGCGCGTCTTCAGCCAGTGGGTGCCAAAGCTGGGCAGAACGGGGGACACAGGGTGGCATTCCCCTGGGCCACTGTGTGGGGCTGGGATGGGTCCCATCCCATCCCTGGGGTGCTTCCCAGGCTCCTGCACAGCTCCAGGGCTCCCTGCCTGGGTGCTCACCCCGAGTCCTGCTGCTTGAGTTACGCTGAGGAAGGTGCTGGATGCCCAGGGAAGCAGTTTTGTGACTGTTGCTGTTACGCTGGTGAAAAACAAGCTGAGGAAACCTCTGTCTTCAGCGTCCCCTTCCCTGAGGTTGCAGGACAGCAGTGCCCTCATGTCCTCCCTGCCTGACCCCTTGCTGGGCCAGACTGCCTGTCCCCAGCACCCCAACACTGTGGCCCCCTGGTCCCTTTTCCACCGTGTTGCCCTGAGCCTGGATGTGTGACACAGCAAGGGAGACACCTCAGGAGCAGGCCAAAGGTGTCCCCTCTCCCCTTGCATCCACCAGCAGCCCACCCCCAGCCTCTCAGCTCGGTCCCAGCCCAGCACCCTCCACCCTGCCACACCCCAGAGCAGGGGGCTCACACCAACCCCAAGGAAGGACCCCAAAACCAACACTGGGATGAGCTCAGGGGTTCACCAACCCTCCCCCAAACAGCCCAGAGCCAGAACACTGCCTCACCTGGGGCAGAAGGCGATGGAGGGGCCCTGGCTGCTGGGGCTGACGGCACACTGAGGGTGCTTTGCAAGGAGCTCCTTCCCCCCGTCTGCGGAGCCGCCGCGCTTTGTACCCAGTCCTGGCCTTTCATCTCAGCCTTTCAAAGCACTTTCTGAGCCCAAATTAATTCTGCTGCAGCAGCTGCCCTCCCATGCTGTTTAGCATAAGCCCTGCCATGAAGCGGGGCTGCCCCTATCCCTCAGGGCTTCCAGGGATGGTTTTCCCTGGAACAGGCTCAAGCCAGAGATGAGATGGGTAAACTCCCATCCCGCCCTCCCCTTGTCCCCAATACCCACTGCAAACTGCTGCAATGCCCATGCCACACCATCCTCCACTTGGAAAATCTCCCCACAGCCTTCCTCCCAGCCCCCCGGGAAGGTGCTCCCACACGGGATGTGTTCCCACGGGAAGCCAGAATGCCCTGGGGTGGCTGGGTTGTCGTAGCTCGCCCTGGGTGCTGATGGGGAGATGGGGGGACACGGGATGCAGGATCCCAGAGGGAAGATGGGCCGGGACCAGGCAGGCATGCTGCTTCCCTGCGGGGCATTAATAATTAAGCAGGCGCGTCGGGCTCAGATGGCAGCTCTTATTTAAGGAGACGATATAAATACCGCCCAGACGGCACTTATGGAGCACCTAAAAAAAGCCCTGGCTCTCTCATTCCCTCCAGAAGCAGCTCTGAGCTCTGCAGGGCCAGTGGGCAGCATCAGGCAGGGTGGTCACCAGCGGGGACAGGGCTGCTCTGAGCCTGAGAGGTGGCAACTGCCCGTGCCTCAGTTTCCCTCTGCAGCAGGGACCTTCCTCAGCCTTTCTCCTGTGTGGTGACAGGGCACAAAGGGCCCGGCTGGATGCTCAGCCCTGGGTTGGTGGCACTGGGTGGGAGCTGGTGTGTGTGTGTGTGGGGGGGGATCTATTACAACCCACCCCTCACCTCCCTGGTGCCGGGGGAAAGGCATCCCATGTTCCAGTGGTTGCCAAGTGCCTTTTTGTGTTTGTGCTGGCAGTCAGTGACCCCCTGGCCTTGCTGTTCCCGATGTCACAGCTACCCGGGGACACCTCTGCTGCACCAGGGTCAGGGACATTCATCCTCCAAGGACAACCCCGCCCCTTTTTTAGGGACACCAGGATCCCCACCCCAGAGCTGCCCCATCTCTACTGAAGGGCGGGGGGTTGAGGAGGTGCGAGGAGGGTGGGGGACATTGACACAGACACGACCTGGGGGGCAGTAGGACCCCCCAGCCTGGGCATCACCCCCACACCAGCATCCTGTCCCCGCTGGAGAGGGCGAGGAGCCGGAGGCGGGAGGGACAGGGCTGTCACACCGAGCCGCTTGCTGCAGTCCTGCTCGCAGCTCTGCAGCGTGACTCAGCACAGCCTCACAGCTCCCAGCCCCACCGCCACGGCCTCCTCCTCCAGCCTGGGGGGGGACACGCACTTCTCACGTTGCCTCTGCCCTCCCACAGCCCCTGTCACCCCCAGAGCCACCCCATGGTCCCGCTCATCCCTGTCTATCCCCACCCCAGGACCACCGGCAGCTCCTCAAGCCCCAGCACAGGCAGGGACCCCCCCCTCCAGGGGCAAGCTGGGGCTGAGAGGGATGTGGAGTGGGATGGGTGTCACTCTGCCAGCACCCATCACCTCCACCGTGGCCATGGATCCGGCTGGATCTGGCCCTGTGGGTCTCCCTGCCCAAAGCTCTAGCTCAGGATCTAGGGAGCTGAGCACCAAGTCCTGCTGTAGCACCTCTCCAGGCATTGGGAGAAAGGATTTGGGGTGTTTTTTTCCTGGGGGGATGGGACTGAAAGAGATGCCGAGTCACACGCGGAAGTCCGGGGATTTTTAGAAGGATTTTTTGAGCCCCACTTTGGGGTGTTTAGAGCCTGCCAGGATCAGCTGCTCCCAGTATTTCTGTGGACATACTCCCTGGCCAAGCCCTGGAGGTTACCGGGAGGTGAGGAGGGGGTCAGAGAAAGCAAGCAGCACTGGGGAGGGTGGCTGAGCACCCCAACTTTCCCCTCTAACCATCCCCACACACCCAGGCTCAAGGGCGCTTGCGGGGCAGGACCCCAATGTCTGTCTGTGCTGTGCCCCGGGGACAGGTGTGACAGCAGCCCATCCACATCCCCATCCCCGGGGATGGCGGACAACAGGGAATTTGGGGCTGTGTAGCCCGAGCACCCACCCTGCACCCCCCGGTGGCTGCATCCAGGGGGGATGCGGGTTGGATTAAACCAAGGGCCCGGCTGGCACGGAGCAGCCGGGGCATGGCCGGACCCCCGCAGGGCAGCCCCTCACCCGCGGCATTGCCGCGGGAAGCACCGCTGCCAGCACGGCTACCGCTCTCCTGCCTCTCCCTCCAAACGGGAGCGGGGGCAGCGAGGCGGCGGCGAGTTGGCTTTCGCCAGCATTTCAGCAGCCCACGTGGGGTGGCTCCTGCCAGGNTCAGCCTTTCTCCTGTGCGGTGACAGGGCACAAAGGGCCCGGCTGGATGCTCAGCCCTGTGTCCTGGGTTGGTGGCACTGGGTGGGAGCTGGTGTGTGTGTGTGTGGGGGGGGATCTATTACAACCCACCCCTCACCTCCCTGGTGCCGGGGGAAAGGCATCCCATGTTCCAGTGGTTGCCAAGTGCCTTTTTGTGTTTGTGCTGGCAGTCAGTGACCCCCTGGCCTTGCTGTTCCCGATGTCACAGCTACCCGGGGACACCTCTGCTGCACCAGGGTCAGGGACATTCATCCTCCAAGGACAACCCCGCCCCTTTTTTAGGGACACCAGGATCCCCACCCCAGAGCTGCCCCATCTCTACTGAAGGGCGGGGGGTTGAGGAGGTGCGAGGAGGGTGGGGGACATTGACACAGACACGACCTGGGGGGCAGTAGGACCCCCCAGCCTGGGCATCACCCCCACACCAGCATCCTGTCCCCGCTGGAGAGGGCGAGGAGCCGGAGGCGGGAGGGACAGGGCTGTCACACCGAGCCGCTTGCTGCAGTCCTGCTCGCAGCTCTGCAGCGTGACTCAGCACAGCCTCACAGCTCCCAGCCCCACCGCCACGGCCTCCTCCTCCAGCCTGGGGGGGGACACGCACTTCTCACGTTGCCTCTGCCCTCCCACAGCCCCTGTCACCCCCAGAGCCACCCCATGGTCCCGCTCATCCCTGTCTATCCCCACCCCAGGACCACCGGCAGCTCCTCAAGCCCCAGCACAGGCAGGGACCCCCCCCTCCAGGGGCAAGCTGGGGCTGAGAGGGATGTGGAGTGGGATGGGTGTCACTCTGCCAGCACCCATCACCTCCACCGTGGCCATGGATCCGGCTGGATCTGGCCCTGTGGGTCTCCCTGCCCAAAGCTCTAGCTCAGGATCTAGGGAGCTGAGCACCAAGTCCTGCTGTAGCACCTCTCCAGGCATTGGGAGAAAGGATTTGGGGTGTTTTTTTCCTGGGGGGATGGGACTGAAAGAGATGCCGAGTCACACGCGGAAGTCCGGGGATTTTTAGAAGGATTTTTTGAGCCCCACTTTGGGGTGTTTAGAGCCTGCCAGGATCAGCTGCTCCCAGTATTTCTGTGGACATACTCCCTGGCCAAGCCCTGGAGGTTACCGGGAGGTGAGGAGGGGGTCAGAGAAAGCAAGCAGCACTGGGGAGGGTGGCTGAGCACCCCAACTTTCCCCTCTAACCATCCCCACACACCCAGGCTCAAGGGCGCTTGCGGGGCAGGATCCCAATGTCTGTCTGTGCTGTGCCCCGGGGACAGGTGTGACAGCAGCCCATCCACATCCCCATCCCCGGGGATGGCGGACAACAGGGAATTTGGGGCTGTGTAGCCCGAGCACCCACCCTGCACCCCCCGGTGGCTGCATCCAGGGGGGATGCGGGTTGGATTAAACCAAGGGCCCGGCTGGCACGGAGCAGCCGGGGCATGGCCGGACCCCCGCAGGGCAGCCCCTCACCCGCGGCATTGCCGCGGGAAGCACCGCTGCCAGCACGGCTACCGCTCTCCTGCCTCTCCCTCCAAACGGGAGCGGGGGCAGCGAGGCGGCGGCGAGTTGGCTTTCGCCAGCATTTCAGCAGCCCACGTGGGGTGGCTCCTGCCAGGGGAGCGAAGTAAAATTAAATATATATATATATATAAAAAAAAAAAAGGCAGAGAGAGAGAAGGAGATGATGGATGGGAGGATTTGCAGCCGTGGCCGTTTGTCCTGGTGGAGGGAGCCCTGGATTCTGCAGGCACAAGGAACCTGCCGGTGCCCGTGGGCCGTGGGCGCGCATCCCGCCAGCACGGCTCGGCTCGGCTCGGCACGGCGTGGGGAGCAGCCGTCCCCGCGGTCCCCCCGCCGCCCCGCTGCCTTTGCCAGCCGACTAATTGCGCCAGTGACTTTGCAGTTCCCAAAATAGCTCCAGGCTCCGGCGGGTGACGTCAGCGGGAGCCGCGGCGGCAGGCCCGGCAGGAGCAGGGAAGGAGGACGCTGCCGGGCGTGGGGGGTGCTGAGCAGCTCCTGCACCCCGCCACGGTCCCGCTGGGTGACCTTGGCACCGTGGGCCGTGATCCCAAGGGAGCGGGACTTGCAGTGCCGCAGGGATGCTGCGGGGAGCTCCTCATCCACCCCTTCGGAGGAGGTGGTCCAAGGATGTCCCTGCCCTGCATCCCTGCCACGTGGGTGCCCACATCACCAGGAACTCTGGCCGCAGGGGATGGGGCAGCCTGTCCAGAGGGGGCAAATCTGCCTCTCGGTGCCCCCATATGATAAGGAATGCCCCCCCCAGCCAGGGCAGCTGGATCCCTGCAGCTGCCCAAGGGTGCCAAGGGGTGAGCCAGGGCCACCCTCCCGGTGCCCCTCCAGGGAAACTGAGGCACACAGGGGGATGCAGAGGCAGCAGGGAGAGCAGGGGCGGGGTACAGCGAGCAGGGAAACAGAGCAGAGCCCAAGGTCACGCAGGTGGTGCTGGACACAGCAGAGCCAGGGATGCTCCCCGGGCCAGGGCTGCCTCGGGCACTGACTCACCCTGCGCAGGATGGTGCCCAGCTCCTCCGGTTACAGGCACAGATGGGATTGCCTTAACAGGGCACAGTGGGTGACAGGGCTGGCCCGGCCCTGAGAGACCACCCCTGGGACCAGGCACTCACCCTTGGGCCCCTCCACTCATCCCTGCAGTCTGCACCCTCTCCGAGCAGAGCATCCTCCATACCACATCCCAGCCAGAAACACTGGCTTGTACTGGTCTGACACTAGTCCCAGAAGAGGATCCCCATCTCTCCCAGCACAGCCAGGCACAGCAACATCTGCCCCAATTTCTGGGGACCAGAACTCCTGAGCCCCACACCAGCACTCAGCCAGAGGTTGGCTTATTATTCAAGAACGTGGCAGAGTAATTAAAGCCTCCTCCATTTCCCCTTGCTCATTTGTGCTCCTTCAGCCTGGATTAATGGGTCTCCTCTCCCCAGCACAGACTTATTCCTAATAGTCTATAAATCCCAGCCCCAAAATATCCCCAGCTTTTGCCTGAGCCTGCTGAAATATTTATTCTCTCCTCCCTGCTACCCCCCACACCATCCCCTCTCCAGGGAAGGGGAGAGGAGCTAATCAATGGGATCGACCGGTGAGGAGCTGCAGCTGCTCTGGGCACCGGGAAACAGCTGACGTCGGCAAGAGGGTAAGAGCTGGGCAGGAACCTCGGCTCATCCCGGCTCCCACGCAGCCACTGCAGCCTGGCTGTGGTCCCAAGGCAGGATGCTCTCACACCACAGGCATCCCCCACGCTCGTACCCTGCTCTAGAGCATTCCCTGTGCTTATACCCTGTTCCAGAGTATTCCTGTGCTGGTACTCTGCTCCAGAGCATCCCCTGTTCTGGTTCCCTGCTCCAGGGCATTCCCTGTACTGGTTCCCTGTTCCCACCCTGCCTGTCACTGCCTCCTCCCATGGAAATGATGTCCAGCTTGGCTGTGGAGTGTCTGGGGGGATCCCTGTGGATCCCAGCCCATTCCAAGCTGGCTGCGGGAGAAAAGGCTGGAAGACAAGGGAGGCGGCTGCTGTCTCTCCGGGCTGGAAACCCTTTGCTTGCTGGATTGCAGGTTGTGGAAGGGGGAAGCTCCAGGAGAACAGGACCCGCTTTCCCAGCCCAAAGCCAGGAACCGCAGGGTGTTGGGTAGCACCAAAACCCAGCCTGGCTTTGCCAGCTCAAGGCACAGTCCTCAAGGAAAACAGGGAAAACCCATCCAGCCTTACTCACCTTCCTCCCTGCAACACCCCAAGGGGCAGCAGCCTCCAGAGCAGTTCCTGTCCAACAGATCCCTCCCCGCCTCCCATAGCCGTGGGGAGGGGTCGGCAAAGCTGGTGGAGCCCACAGCACCCTCTGACCCATCTGGTGTGGGCTGCAGGGGGGCCTGGGGAGTGCCGGGGACAGCCCTGTCCCCCTCCTGCTCCCAGCAGGACCCAGGCATTGCCCAGCTGTCCCAGAGGCAGGAGGCAAGGAGGGGGGTGAGGGGGCAGCGGGGTGGGCAGCGGAGCGTGCAGAACCTGGAAAGGAGAGTTTTGCACTGCCATGGCCTACCCGGAAGATGCTTCCGTGCCTCAGCTTCCCCTCCATCCCCTCAGTGATGGAAATCTGGCCAGGGGGCAAAGCGCTGGAAAAGCTCTGCCCACGGGAAGTGGAGGAGAGGCGGCCAACATCAGCCTTGGCATGGGGCCAGAGCCACCCCACAGCCCACGCGACTGCCAAATCCCACCGGGAACAAACCCACAGCTGGAACCAACCCTGAGCCTGGTGGGGGTCAGGGCTGTACCCCCAGTGCTGGGGTGAGGAGGGGTCCAAGCTGGGCTCCCAGCTAGGTGGGAACCAAGGGATTTGCACCAATTTTTGGCTATAAGAGCTGAGCCTTCTCCTCCAGGTTTGGGGCATTGCCTCTTCCCCAGACGTTTACTCCTGCCTGGGGCTTTGAGGGGGTGCCAGGGAGACAAGTCAGTTCTCAGAGCACTTCCAAAGGGCTTTTATTTATTCACAAAACAAACCCAAACACATATAAGAAAAAATGGGAAAACCAAAAAAAAAACCAACCCAGGGATATGCACAGTCTATTATTAACAAAAGGATTGCACAAACAGAGGAGTGAGTACAGCAGAGGGAGCAGCCGAGACCTGCTCTGCACTGCTGCGCGAGCCCTTCCCCACCCTTACACCCCATCCATGAGAACACGGAGATCATTTTCCTGGTGTCCCATTAGGAACCAAACACTTGGTGGTGAAGGCAACTGGTGCTGCAGGCTGGGTCCTTCCACCTGAGCTGGGAGGGGAAACAGCCTTTACCCCAAAGGCGCGGCACTGGGAAGAGACCGGGCTCCTGAGTCCCTTTCCTTGCTCTGGGAAGGGATTTGGGGCCTCCCCTGTGGTTTTCCATCTGCTTGTGTCCTGTCTGCCAGCTCCCTGCCTGCCCTGGGCACCTCGGAGCAGTATGGAGATTATGGGACAGAGCAACCAAAGCCAGCATGTCTGGACAGCACAGGATGGGGAGGCTACAAGGAGCCCCATCCTTTCCCACTCCCCAAGGGATTTTTTTGGGCAGGGACAGGCTGTGCTGAAGCCCCGCAGGAAGGTAAATCTCAGTGCAGCTCTCCTAAAAACCCCACAGAGTTTGCAGAAGAAAGAGGGGAAATAGGCACGAGGATTGCAGATGGCGTGAGATCCAACGCCTGCATTTCTGCTGCATGGAAATGAGGGAGGGATCGGTATTTCTGATGCCAAAATGGGAAGAAAAAGCTGGTATTGGGATTTCTGAGGGGTTTTCAAAGCAAATTGTAGAACAGCAGCAACTCTCTGCAGAGCCACTGGAACATCCTGGTGAGATTTCAGCCCCCTTTTTACATTTTCTGAGTATAATCTAATGTCATTTTCACAGCAGAAAGTCCATTTTTCTCTCCTCCTCTCTTAAAAGAAATGGCTGAAACCAACCAGTTTTCACACCAAAAATGGGTTTGTTTTTCCAAGGGGTGGTCAAGGCGGGGGGGGAAACCTTCAGCCACTATTTCGGGAGCTGAGGAGAGCCCAGTCCTCACCCAGCTCTTCCCATCCTCAGAGCCCAAACACCCACAGGGGGTTCAACCAGTGCCCTCGTGGGGCGAGCGGGGGAACGGAGGCAGAGGGTGGTTGTCAGGGTTCAGCCCCTCTTTGTGGGCATCACCACCAGCACCCCTCTCCCTCCTCACCTGCAGAGGGGGTCCCGGCGGGGCGGGCGGTCATAGGATGTCACAGACAGCACCGGCATCCTCGGAGTGGTCGCAGTTGTGGACGTCCCAGCGGATGTGGGAGCAGCGCAGCAGCGAGGGCTCGTGGCCCTTGCACTTGAGGTTGTCGAGGAAGATGTAGCCCGTGCCCTGGCCGTACCGGGCCTCCCCCCAGGCTGCCACGGCGTGCCCGCAGCCCACCTGCCTGCACACCACCTTGGCGTCCCGCAGGTCCCAGGCGTCGTCGCACACCGTCCCCCACTGGGACAGGTAGAACATCTCCACGCGCCCCTCGCACCGGTGGCTGCCGTTCACCAGCCGCAGGGACCCTGCGGAGGGCACGGGGTGAGGCGGCCCCTGCCCGTCCCCGTCCCTGTGCTGCGCCCCCCTCCCCGCCCCCTTGGGACAGCTCTGGTCTTTCCAAGGCTCTGCAGGTGTTTGCTGGTGCCCACGGCCCCTCCACTGCCTCTGCACAGCCAGAAGCACAGGGGGGTAAGCAGCTGCCGGCACCTGGGTGACCTCCAGAGCGTTGTGGTGGATGTTCAGGTTGAAGGAACAGGAAATAATCTCTGTTCCTGGCTCAGCCCCTTTGGTCCATCACCTCCCCGCCCCACCGAGGTCCATCACCTGAGGTCCATCATCTCTTCACCCATCCAAAATCCAACAACTAATGGTCCATTACCTGAGGTCTGCCACCTCTGCCTGAACCAGCCTTGGGAGCACCAGGAGAGGCCATGACTTAACGGTGCCACCAGTTTTTCCCCCTCCCATGGCCTGCTCCTGGTGGGTGCTTCAGGCACTGCCAAAGCCTGTGCCTCTGCCCAAGCCACCTCAGTTTCCACGCTGTGCCAGTGTGGAGCATCCCCAGGGCTGGCATCGGGTCCCCGGGTGACACCTCAGTACCTACCCTCCCTGGGACGAGTTGGGACCAACGTGGTGGTCGTAGCAGTGGCTTCTTGGAAATGGTCTCCAGTGTCATCAGCACCTGGTGCAGTGGGGAAGGGGTGGGGAAAGTGACTCAGGGGACACCTGTGCCCCCCAGGGCCGGGCCAGAGCCCCCCCCAGCAGCAGCGTGGGATGGCTGGGGAGGGATGCAGGAATGTGTGGGGTGGGATGTGCAGCCACTGCACTTCCAGGGAAGTGCACAAACGGAGACCAGAGGTTGTACTCACATTCCAACCGTCACCTGAACCACAGCACCGAGCACTGCCACTGTCCTCCACAGGCAGGAGGAATCCCATGGACTCTTTAATCACCTCCCACCCCATTTTGGAGACCCCGCTTCCCGCATCCCCCCCGAGCACGGCCAAAATCCTCCCTTCGCCCATTATCTCGTTGGTTTTCCGCTCCACTGAGCCGAGCTTCACCGCAGATCCCCCTTCTCCCGCCCGGCCACCAGCTGGCGGCCCCCGGGCTCTCCCCGGCTCTCACCTCGGCAAATGACCCCGGCGTCCTCGTGGTGGCCGCAGTTGTGCTGCCCCCAGCCCAGGTGGAAGCAGTCGGCCAGGCGAGCCTCGCCGCCGCCGCACCCCACGTTGTCCAGCAGGACGGGCCCGCTGCCGTAGCCGAAGGAGCCGAGGACGGTGGCGGCCAGGGCGGCCCCGCAGCCCAGCTGCCGGCACACCACCTGGGCGTCGGGGAAGTCCCAGTCGTCGTCGCAGACGGTGCCCCAGGTGCCGCGGTGCCGCACCTCCACCCGCCCGCGGCAGCTCCCGTTGCCGTTCGCCAGCCGCACG